>CAEFZX010005509.1:0-12926 GCA_903066825.1 Alfaro cultratus | reverse complement strand
GAAAACTATAAATATATCACTGCACTTGACTGTATGGATAGCTCGCTGTTACTGTCTCTTACTCTGCAGTTGTGGAGTCACAATGTCTGGGATCATGAGCGCCCCCTGCCATGAGGCAAGAAAACTGCCTGGCTCACCTCGAATCTGATCGCTCCTCAGCACACGAAACACGTGGCACACACAGTTGGTGACAAAAAACATTGTACATTATATGCATAAGCTAAATTATGGAAAATCAGTTTATACATTAAATGTTTTTAAATATTTTATTAGCGACATACAGACAGGAGGAACATTCTCTCATAGAATGGCAGCCAGTGCAGTTAGTGAGAGGTTGATCAATCCAGGTGAGGCTCAGCTTCCTGCTGCCTCACCGGCTTCGCTTCTGAGCATTTGAATGGGGAAATGTGAAAATTCAGCGATTTTGAAGAAAAAAATCATCAGAATTGGTTAAGCTAAATGAAGAATAGGTACTTTATAGTACAAACCACAGGGTGAATTATATATTCTTTTTCCATGATGGCAGGTGAGGCAGAGCCTCACCCGAACCACAAGTCACTGCCACAACTGTAGGTCCTTCAAATGTTGTGTTCGGCTACGGCTCTGTACCATTGCTCTATTTTTTTTTTTCATTTGGGAAGTGATCCAGACTCACTTCCCACATGAGTGAGTCTGGATCACTCATGTGATTACAGCCAACAATGACACAGTGTGGCATTATCTAAAATTACATGAGTCAAACGCAATATGATAAACAACTACTCGGGTAAAGTTAGCCATCATGTGTTTCTGTAGATTCCAGTGCAGAATGGACCAAATGGCGTTATCCACCCATCGAGTGAAAAAATGGTGACCTCCATGGGTGAAAAAAAATGCCTAAATACCCAAAGTAAATCCGCTGCTGTTCTTGAACAATTTGGAGTACATGCAAAAGCTTGGTTTCTTTATGAAAATGGCAAGCTAAATTTTCTATTTTTGCAGTCAAAAATATTTTAACTGTAAGTAGTTTGTAGCTATTACGTTTCATACACAAAAGAAATTTAAAAATTTTACTTCACCCAGATTTTTCATTTTTATTTCTTGTAAATACATATTGAGTGTTGAATGTATGGACTGGGAAATAGAATAAATCTGTAGAAGAAAGTATCCTGCTCGTGTATTTCAAGCCTAATCAAATTGGCACAAAGAAGAAATGTCATTTTGGACATGTTTATTTTGAGAATGTACAGGTGTTGTCCAAGTGTGCCAATTGGAGTCTCCATTTGGAGTCTCCCAATGTCACACTTGGACAACGTCTAATATACAAACTTCAAATGACTGTAACTCCTCAGTGCTTCAGCATACAGTCATCAATGAGGCTCTAATGAAAGATAATGACCAGAGGAATCCTCTGGTACACACAACATTACTGATAGTGGAAATTATTTATAATTATATAAATAAAATAGCATATGTGGGGGTGCAGGGGAGGTTAGCGTACAATCAGACCTTCTCCCCTTTCTTGCAATACGCTGTCCATCTGTCTGCCCCATCCATCCATCTGCCCCTTCCTGCCCCAAGCAGTCAACAGTACTCTACCCCCCGCCCCCTCCCTCCCTTTTAACGATACTCTAACCCCCCACACTCTAACGATACGCTAGTCCCCCAACCACCCCAACTTCTCTCCTTCTCCTTCGGACGACTAAAGTTTCCGGTATTCTCAAATTCAAAACTTGTCAGCTCTTACGGCTGAAGAAATGTATCCAGTTTTGACATGCTCTGACAACGTGTCTCTCCGTAGCTGTCTGTTGGTGAGAAAAGGTCCTGTAAACACTGTTACACATGAGGGCGCACAGAGCTTGACTCTGACGCATCAAAGGCGCACAGATTACACGTGGTTACGCATACAGCTGGTGGATTCATGTCAAAACAATCCTCAAAATGCCTTATATCCTTATCACAGGACATGTGTTGGCTACACATCGGTGACTTTAGATTTAGTCTCCAAGTTGACCAGTCAGAAATATTCCAGAAACAATGCAGGCAGTTCAAAACTAGCTGAAGTCGCTCTCTGGATATTTTTGGCTCAGGAAAGGCCATTTCATAACATTATTGGTCAAATAAGGTGTCAATCAAAAGGGGGGCATCTAGGCTGCCTAATAAAAGCATCATAATGGACACTTATTCCACCAATCATGTTATGGTCGAATAACATTATTCGACCATAATGGTCGAATAATGTTTAAACCCTTAAATCTCACCCCCAGAAAGTACAACGAAAAAACGGCATCCGGGCATTCTGATATGGGTTTAGGGGTTAATAGAAAAATTACAGCATATTTAGGCCAACATGTTCAACTAATCTTGGATCCCTTTAAGAGTAGACAAGAGAGGAGACATGTTAATGAGCTCATTAACAACCAGTCAGCATGATGCAAAGGAGAACTCCAATGGTAGATGGGCCACTAACAAGGCATGTTGTGTGCGGTGCATGCGTGTGTGTGCGTGTGTTTGCTGGCAGGTGCAGGAGGTGATAATTGATAGTAGTCTCATGTTTTCACTTGCAGGACCAAAGGGGAAAGTCTCTGCTTCCCCAGTTTTGCTTTTGACATAACCACATAGTTTTTTTCAGAAATTAAAGGAAGACTTTAAATCTCAGGACGTAATATTTTTGTGCAAAGTTTGTATAATGGCTAGGAAAAGTCAGTACCACTTTACAATAAGGCTCACCTTATAGATGGCTAATACAGTTCTTATTGATATTTTATCCATTCAACTATGAACACTTCATAAATCATTAATAACTGTTTATTAAGCATTATTTAAGGTTGAGAAGAGGGATTGAGAAGACGAGTGAGGAGGGCTGGGGGTGCAGAACTCCTACCAACAAAGACCCAATGCTCCAGTTGAATCAAAAGATTCTTTGTCCAACATTTAGTTAAAGGATGTATAAACTTATGCAATGTTGTATCTTTTTGTTTTCTTTTATAGTTTTGCTTTATTTGTTGTGGTTTTTGTACCAGATATTTGTCTCATTATTTGAGGAAATATGATTTAATTATTTCACATCACATTCATCTGGAATTTTAACAGGCCTCTGTATATCCTTTGTGGATGCAAGGGTTCCCTATTGTTTCCTATTGACCTATGTTTAAGTTACTGTCCTATTGTTACAGGACCTTAAACATGTATATTCTTCATGTATATTTAAATGAAGGCCTATTTTTGTAAAGTTAAATAAAATGAATCAGAAATATTGCACACAGTGATACTGTGAAGAGAATATACTGATGATAGCGTGCAGCACCAAATGTATGTATCATTTAAAAACTCAATCACATATTTATTATAAGAAAAAATGGGGTTTGGCTGGTTTAGAAAAGTGTTTCAGTTGCTGTGTCAAATTACTTTGAGTAATTTGATTATTACTCAAAGTAATGAGCAACCACAAATTTGCTAATTTGTGGTTTGGTAAACCAAACCACTGGGTGCTGTACTGTCACTATCATAACACATAATACTCAGGTAGAAAAAATGCTGTTCAAAACATGGGAAAGTGCCTTTAGGTAAAATGATACTGGATGAAAAAGAAGGAATTTAGCAGATTTTTATAAAGTTAATACTGAACATTTTGGAAGATCTCAAAAGTGCATGTATGTCTATTTCAACCAAAACAACAGCAGCACTTCTGTTGTGTGTTTCTCAGCTGAATGTTAAAATGAATCATTGTGACAGTAGTTCCCACCCATATGCAAAACGCACCAATAAAAAATCAGGTTTAATCATCATAATTTACCCTAACAGCAAGATATTTCACTAAAATGTGTGAAGCATTTTAATAGATACAAGACATACAACAGTAACACATTTGCATCAGAAACAGATGAATCTTCTCCAGACCACTGGGGATTCGTCTGAACCAACCACCTTCCTTTGGTCCGTTCGTCTCAAGTTTGGCAGACACTTATGTTTGAACATGTCCTCGAAAACGCATCAAGGAAAGAGAAAAAGAAGAGACAATGGTGTCACAGTGGGTAGAGTATCCAGAAATTTTACTCAAAAGTAAAATGTGCAGTGAAGTAAAACTATTCCTAAAAGTATGTTTTTCCCTAAAAAGTTACTAGTAAATATGCAACTAGTGAGTACCCATCATATTTGGGTCAGGTGCCTTTTTAAAGACAGACCTTTTTGATGTTTTTAGGGGTTAGCATCATCAAGTACAGCAGGTAAAAACATCACTGGGGATCTTATTTTAATTTACTTGTTTATAGGATGTCTCCCAGTTCTGTACACTCCCCATTGTTCCATTTTTGTGCTTTATTATAAACCCATTTTGTTATCATGAGTCTTAATTCTCCACCACCTAATAATCAGAAATTCACTCAAAAGTACTGAATTACTGGTCATTCCTGTTATAGTTGGGGGCAACCACATGCTGATGGTTGTGGACCATCAGCATGTTGCAGGCTTCTCTTTCAGCCTCAAAGATTATTTAGCAATTTGGCTAATTGTCAGCAAATTCAATTAGCTACAATCAGTTGATTAGTCACAAAACCATTACAGGATTGGTTAAAAAAGAAAATGCATTGTTGAAACTGAACTCAGTGTAATTTATTACAAGATGATACATTCTGCAGACTGAAACAAGCAGTAACGTAGTGGTGGATGCAAAAAAAAAGTAAGTCTTTAAATATGTATTACTTTGTAACTACTGGTAAATAGGTCCTGCTTCTCATTGACTAGCTGTGTTCTCTGGAAGCTAGATGATAGTTTGGTTGGGAAAACTATTACATATACAATAGCTTGCAAAAGTATTCATCTCCCTTTTTTCTGAGTGCAACCAATTGATATCAGAAGTTGCCTGACTGCTAATGATTAAGCATACACCTGTATGTAATGTAATCTCAGTACAACAGTACAAATCCAGCTGCTCTGTGATGCCTCAGAGGTTTGTCCAGAGAATATTGGGGAGCAAATAGCATCGTGAAGTCCAAGGAAGAGTCAATCCTAAGTGTGGCAATTTGGGTTGCACCAATAAATCAACCCGGATTTTCTTAATTTTTGGAGATTAGTGAGTGGCTGATACTTACATGAGAATCTAAACTTATCCACTGATGTTATCTTCCTCCACAAAGGTCTGAAAATCACCCACATTTTGCTTTGCTGAGAGAGAACACTCACTGACAGACCCAGATCATGTCTGCATGTACGTGGTTAGTCACCCCCCACTGTTGCCAACTCAGCAACTTTGTCACTATATTTAGCAACTTTAAAAAAATTTAAAAAATGGAATTGGCCAAAATTGAAATCTAGAGACAGGCTTCTTAAAGATTGTGATTTGCCATAAAACTGCAATCAGGGTGCAGCCCTGGTAAAAATCTCTGATATACTTACAGTATTTAGAGTATATAAAGTGTTTGTCTTGTTTTGTATGCTATATGCATACAAAACATTTTCTTCTGCTATCACTCTCTGAAAATGAGTTAGTGAAAACATTTTGTTGGCCCAGGTTCTTTGCAGTTTATTGCCTGCAGGGATTATTTTGTGGTTCTGTCCTGGCACTCTATTATTATATAATTCAACATAATGAGGTATTCATTTACCTGTGTAAGACCACCAAGACAATCAGCAGTTGTCGAAGCGCTACGCTGCAGATCTTGATTGTCTGCCTAAAACTGCAGGAATTTAGACAAGACTGGTCTCAAGCCACTTCACTGTAGACTTCCCTTCAAGCTCTTCCAGTGTGACTGCTTGTAGGGGAGACTGGAAATTGCATTTTGGTGTAAGACAGATTTATATCTAATTTATAAAGCTGAAGTATGTCTCCAAGCTAATCAGCAAATTTGTCTGGTAGTTGACGTTTATGCACAGACACCAGAAAAGAAGAAACAGAAACGGCGCGCTGCAGTAAGACAGTGTAGTGTTCATGGTGCTTAACTGTCGGACACCATACCACATTTAATTCACTTTGAGGTGCATTATATGGTGTTTTCTTAACTGGTTCAGTTTTCTCTGTTATCACAGTCATTCATAGAGTGAGAATAATAAATTCATTTAAACCAATAACCAGAATGACTGCTGTAGTCGGTAGATTAGATAATTGTTTTTTTGAGGATCGCTCAGAACTAGAATTCAAATTAAACAAGAAATTCAATCAGTGGTAGAGACCTAGTAGATTAATAGTCCTGATTATTACAGAAAGGAGAGAGCAACTCTCCTGGTTTGTTCCAACAGTCAAGCATCCTTGTACAAGCTGTGGGGTTTCTTCTCATCACAGGGATGAGATTCACTGCTATGAATGAAGAGTGGCATTCAAAGGTCTTCAACGAGCAAAAAGTTGCAGATGATCTGGGGCCTCATGTATAAAGCATGCATACGCAGAAAACATTTGATGCACCATATTTTATGCACAAGTCGGCATGTGTAAAAATGAATGTGGCGTGAAAGCTTGCATAAATATATGCAAACTTGTTACCTGCTGTAAAGATGTGTGGCGGGTTTGCAAACTTTCTTTGTGGATGGTAACAAACTACAAAACTCCAAAATACACCTAAATACACTGAAACCTGACTTCATTCAGTGTTATTTAGACCAAGAAATAACATTTTGCCCATACTGGCGGTGCACAGAATGGACATAGTATGACAGAGTATGTTATCCTTAAGAAAAGAAAAATGGTCCATGATGGTCAAGATTTGACATTTTGAATGTCAACATCAGGCTCGCCCTGGGACAGGCTGGCGACCTGTCCAGGGTGACCCCACCTCTCACCCGGAACGTAGCTGGAGATCGGCACCAGCACCTCCTGACCCCATTAGGGACAAGGGTGAACAGAAAATGTATTGACGGACGGACGGACATCAGGCTCAATTTTTGTCTCCAAAACTCTGCCAGATCTGTTTGTACAAATAAATCCAACTAAAATGGAATACTACAAGACATATCCTTCAATAAATATGCAATACTATGAAATCCCCCAACCATCACCTATATTTATGGTTTTTTGGTCTTAAATGTAATTCTAAACCAAACCAAATATTTCTAATAAAACTAAGCTATTCTTCATTGATCTCATGGCTATATTTTATTTATATTGTTCAAATGTTTATTTTTTCTTATTTTTGTATTAATGATAGGTTTTTGGATACTTTCATTTGAGTTGCTATTACGCCTTTATAACATTTGATGCATGCTCTAACTATTGTTTTGTATAGATCGGGTTGGAGAACTGGAGTACCTGCTATGTGCTAATGCTAATATCTTCCAATTGACAGATTAAATAAACGGAGACCGCCTCCAAACCCAGACTTGGTGTTTTGTGGTTTGTCCGATCTCCACATAACACACACAACGCAGAAGTCCACCGGTCACACATGGAATGAAGCTTGTGATTCCAAAGCTTCTGTGTTGGGGCGGGGCTAACCCTGGCACTCAAACTGCTGCTGCCCAGCAACATCTAAAAGCTCCACACATTTAGTTCTGCTCCAGTTCCCTGTATGTCTTGAGTGGAGGGGTTGTTGAACCAGACAGCTTTGTAACATGGTGAAGCAGTGTAAGTGTGTATGTGAACATGGATAATGTATGAACATTTACAGCAATCTGTTAGAGACTGTTCAGTTCAAGGGAGGTTGTTTAGTTGCACCACCATCAAAACATCCATTTCTTCACTACAGCTAATAGACAAGAAGACAATATTGTAAAATAAAACCAAGTTTGCAGGAGTTTTTTTGAAGCAATATTTTGTACTTTTAGTAGAAAACAGAATTGGTACTAAGCATGTACTGACCTACATGAGGGACTTTAATGGATAACCTTAGAATGTCTTCTCTGAGTACAAAATATGCAACTTTAAGCTAGACAGCTTGCCTGTTATGTAACAAAAGCAGATCCCTGAAGGAAACACCACTATGTAAGGAAGGATCGTTTCTAGCTTCCTCTGAACATCTCATTCTTAGTTAGCTGAAATTCTAACAGAGATTCTCAGAAATAGAATACAAACTTACTGTAGAAGTAATTATACCAAGACCACACTACTCCAGGTCCAGGTATGCTTCAGATCTGCTATGTTAAAGCAAACATCAAGAATTTAAGTTTCTTTCACAAAATAGCTGGGATTCAGAGAACCTTTATAGCTTCTTTCCAACCACAATCTCAATGGATAAATAATATAATTCTTTACATTTTGAAGAACTTTCAGCACTTGATCCACCTCTGTTGTGCCTGGAATCTACTTCAGAAAGTTGTCACAGAGCTGAAACACCTGTGAGATGACAGGTCAAATGGGGCTTTTCCATGGAACGTTTTTGCATAGACAGCACAAGGGGATTGCTTTCAATCTGCTGCTGGTAAATCTCTGAGCCACCAAGTGAGACACAACTTTGGCCTTAATTGACAAATAGTGTCAGATATTGAAATTGAAATTCCATTAAAATGCCAACTATCTATTAAAGTGTCATTATTTACAAAATAATGCAAAGCTGGCTATTTTAATGCAAATCTGCATTAAAAGTGTCATTATTTACCGAATGACACTTAATGACAACAGTCATAGACATTCATAAAGATTCCTTCATGATCATGACATGTGTTATGTCATGTTAATGAGTGTCATGTCAGTCTGCACACCCCGTCAAATAAAGTGTTATCAGTAGTTTAAAAAGTTTCTATCTAAGGAAACTCTGTAAATTGCATTGAGTCATTCATTGGCTTGCATCATTCACTCCTCCTGGACAAGCATCTATCGGCAATAAATTGCGTTGTGTCATTAACTTTGCAGCAATTCCTGATACTTAGCAGTGGAGAGGAAAAACTCCCCTTTAACAGAAAGAGCCCTCCAGCAGAACCAGAACCTGGTTCAGTACAAGTGGCCATCTGCCACAACCGACTGGAGGCTTGAGAAGACAGAGCAGACACAGAACTAAAGGTAGTTTAATGGTGCTGGCTTGATTTGTGAAAGTTTAGTGTCTACAAGATGTAAGCGGCTTGACTGATCATTTCTGAACATTCACTGACATCTCAGAGCAGTTCTTTACTTTGGGACTATGTAAAGCAACTGTTCTGTGAAAGAGGCTTTGCTTGTTGTCAAAGTTGAATAAAATCCCCTTTTCACATTTTTTCTTCTTCTTTATGACAAATAAGCAGCTGGATTACAGACAGTCTGAAGATATGAATTTGCCTTGAAATCACAAAAGTTTTTATTTTGTCCAACTGTGTTACCCAACTAATCTATGAAAAGCTGAATGCACTCACTTGGTAACATGCTCATGATGACATGAGGTCCCCCAGTTATAATGAAGTTGAGTGTCAACAAAATCTTCATGTTTTTAAGTGGGTGATGGTAGTGAAATTAATATGTTGCCCTTTTGTAATGTCAAAATCTTCTTTTAGCTTTGTGTTTGGTAAGTAGATAAATACAGAGAAACAAAACACTTTGTTCCAAAAAACAATGAAGTACACTGATTTTTCCAGAGCAGAGTGACTCTTCAGACATCTGAATGTTGTATAACACTGTTATGTTGTATGAAGAAATACCTGGGTGAAGCATCGATGTCGGGTTGACGAGATACTTGCATGGAATCATCTTCATATTTATATAAAAAGTACAACCTATTTATTCATCTGAATAATAATTTCTCCTTTTCCACAGTGACATTCAGGAACTGCGATGAGGGAAATGTCCAACTGAAGGCTGCAAATACCTCTTCCTTCACTGTGAGTCAGGAAGGTGTAGTCTACACCCTACAACCACTGAGCCTGGGAGTGGAGGAAAAGGCTCAGGTCATGATCTATGCTCAAGACCTTCAGTCCAACAGAATTTGGCACACCAGAGTTCATCTTGAGATCAACACTGCAGCAAAACAGGTATGACAACAACACACACTTCCCAAGGGTTTTACCAATGTAATTCACCACTATGACACCACTATTTTACAAGCCACCAATACTGATACTGTAGTATCCAAATAGCCCAACATACTGTAAGTCCTGGCATTAACATCGGATTTCTAGCCTCCTGCTCTAAATGCGTCATTCAGACCAGGTATTTACAGTGAAACTCACCTTTAAATCAACCTTTTTGTTGTTGATGAACTGTCTAGATAGGTTATCTCAGGTTCCACCTTTATGTTTCTGTTTGAATTTGGACATTTTTGTGCAATTTGCTTAGTTTGGCATTATTTTATCTAAAACTGTCTTCCTACTGCCCTCCTTCCATTGAACAATCCTCATGTGATTTGAACAATCCTCACGTGATGCAGTTGAATTTTCAAATTGATTGTAGCGGTATAGTTTGATACAATTTCACCCCCTCAACCTCCTGTCTCCTGAAAACAGGAACAAGAGGCAATGGTACACACAGGCTCACCAAAAGTGAAATTTCAGCTGCAACATTTCGATGTTGAAATAATAGACATCAAATTATATCCCCAGTTCTGATTAGTTCATGTGACAGGTTCAGCAGACTGATGGTGGTGGTGTGATTTGTGCGGGATATTTTCCCGGCCCACTGAACAATGTTTAAACACTACTGTCTACCTGAGGATTGTTGTCGGACACTGTGGTAAATCTACAGAATAAAGGCAGCTCTGAGGGCAAAATGTGTCCAGCCTGGTACCAACAAGGTGTTCCTAACTTGGCAGTACAGGTGTTTGCTGAGGAATGCAGGCTGCTCAGGCCTGTAACTGCTGTACAGCAGAGCCAAATACTGGGGGCATGCAACCAAACACAGCAGCTGTCTTCCACACAGCTCCCCTTTACTCTAAAACATGGTGCAAACTATTCAGACCTATGATTTCCAAGTATAGAACACAGAACATAAAAAAAAGGTTTAAAGGATTCAAACCCAGGATTTTCTGCACAGTTGAAGAGTAATTCCAGCACTGCCCGTCCACTAACAATGTGTTGTGTGAATGTGTTGCACACATACTTCACACAGAGGATTGAATTCCTTTAATGTGATTAGATGCTGGGGGGTAGGGGCGTCTGAAAGTTTTTTATGCGCTCCCACTCAAACTGCTCTCAGATTGATGCTCTACTTTGGACTAGAATAGCAGCATGTCCCAAAGTTTCCTTCCAGCTGCCCCCATGCAGAACTGGAGTTGGGAACTACTTGTTCTAAAGGTTTTGATGATATTCAGCTTTTACAGTTGAATTTAAACCGAGGAGTCACAGCAGAGTCTGTGACTCCTCGGTTTAAACTGTCAAACAGTAAAAATCTTATTCTGTTTTTATTTTTTTATTCAATTTATGTAAACAATTACTTCCAACTGTACAGGAGTATTGCATCTCTGCAAACTTATATAAGCTTCTAAAAATTAAATCAAATTAATATTTTCTTTATTGTTTTGAGTTTTTGGTTTCTTTGCTAGGTTTGTGTTTTTAAAATCACCTCTGGTACTGGTTTTGTTTGCTGATGTATAAAAGTCATTTGCTCCTCTAATGTTACATGTTGTCTTATTAAATTTGGTTAAATGCCACCAGAGCCAGGCCTTCTGCAGCTTTGTGCCTCTCAGAAGTAGGATGGTGTTTTTATTCATTAATGATTTTAAGCCTCTTTCACTTCATCCTTTTTAATCAAACTCCTGCCATGTGATTGGACCTCTGTGCTTCCTGCACGTACTTATCAAATTAAGTCTTTGAAAGACACAACCAGCTTTTCGCCTACATGCTTTGTAAATGTCAGTTAATATGCAGAGATGAATGAAGCAGTTTAATATGTGTGATTAATATATTTTATGAAGAATGCAGGAAGACTCAAACATGTCACTGGAACTTGAATACAATTCTCTTCTTATATTTGGTGTATTGAACCATTTTATAAAATCATCCAGATTACGTATATAATGTAGTGAACTAGGCACTTAGCATCAAATTCAAGGAGTCACTAATATATTTTATAAGTTTTTGTTAAATTTTAAAGTCTTTGTCTGGTGAGCAAACACAAACAAACTGTCAGTGTCTGTGCTTACCTCAGTCACAGTCTGAGAATGTCAGTCTGTGAAACAAGTGCATCTTCCATCTATATGCGTCAACATCCACAACCACACATCAAATCAGATCTTTTCCAGCCCAGCAGGCATCTGTGACTGGCCAAGTGTTAACTGCTGAGAGAAAGCCAGTCAAGCTGCCATCTGTTAGTTTGTTTCATGTACACCAGTGATAATAAGACCCTCTGTTTGCATTCAGACAAGGCAGCAATTGACTGTTCCTCTAAACATAGCCCAGAGATAACTGGCTACCATACGGTTTTTTAACAGGACTTGCATAGCTTGTGTCAGTTGGTGAGACTCAGCACAGAGGAAGAAGATGTCAGCAGATATCTGGATCATGTTTCAGACTCTGTCAGAAGCAGCTGTGAGGAGCAGGAACTGAAATTAATAACCATTTGCCAAATGACGATTGTCAGCTCTAAAGCTTACAGACAGGAAAAGAAGGTTGGCTTCAGATCCAGCAGAAGCCTTGAGAGACCACGCAGGGCAACCACTCCACCTGTTATACTTGAGATTCAACACAACATAAATCAGAGGTAAATAGTTTACCAAATTCTTTGAGAGAGTGGATATTTTTATT
Source organism: Alfaro cultratus (assembly GCA_903066825.1). Taxonomy (NCBI): domain Eukaryota; kingdom Metazoa; phylum Chordata; class Actinopteri; order Cyprinodontiformes; family Poeciliidae; genus Alfaro; species Alfaro cultratus. Next base: position 380 of record CAEFZX010005509.1, on the reverse strand, counting down.
AAACGATCAACCTCTCCGAGCATCCTATGGGAAGCAGCAAATGTTGCAATGCACAGTAAAATAATTCATCATATAAGGAGAAAACCCCAAAAGCAACTGAACTCAAAATGGAATAGCCCATAAATGCTTTAGAAGCTGCTTACACTACATTTCAAGACGAAAACTTGCTAAATGAAATGAGAAAACTAAAGCTACAATAAAATTTTATAGAATACAGGAAGCGAGAATAAAATGCAGAGGTATTTTAAGAATTTAAAAACGCTAAAAATTTTTAAATCTCTGATAGCTCCGGTGAATCAAATAAGTATAAAAATTTACCAAAGGTTGGAGCTCTAAAAGGTTTGGAACTCCCAAACTTTGGTAACTACTACCTGACACAT
>CAEFZX010005508.1:0-29631 GCA_903066825.1 Alfaro cultratus | reverse complement strand
TATTTGGCTGTGGCTCTTTTCCTTGTGATCTCATCAAGGTTGCCATTTGCTTGTGATATTCCCAGGTATTTGTAACCGTTCTCACTCTTCTGGGAGTGAGACCCACTCCCAGAAGGGAGTATATATATATATATATATATATATATATATATATATATATATGGTGGATGGTGGCTCATGGGATCCTCCCGGTCAGAGCTGTCATGCACTCCTGCATCATGTCGGCGACGTCCATCTGCCCCCGACCCGGTTGTGGCCCGCCAGAGTCGGTGAGGCTCCTGCTGTGGGAGGCGGCGCTGCTGTGGACCTGTGGGCAGAGGCCGGCTCCTCGCAATTCCCACACTTGCCAGCCAGGGAGGTCTTCGATCCGAAGCTGTACGGGGCGAGCCAACGGAAAATATCGAAAAAAGACTTCACAGAGATCTGGCTCACCCTCACCACCATCAAAGACACCATATGGACCTCCAGAAATTTGTTGGTAAGCAGGCACAGGCAGCAAGCTACCCCGTGGCTGTGATCCGGATGGCGGCAGCAAGAAGGGAAACATCTAGACTAGGTGGTTCGCCAAGGACACAGCCACAAAGAAGAATCGCCTGCGCCTCTGTGGACGAAGGAGCCGGCGCTCCACGGACAGAGGTCCCGGCAGCGGCGGCCTGACTCTCCGGGTGAGGCAGGCGGGAAGGAGCTTCAGGGCGGGGATTCCCTCTGAGCACCAGCGCTGCTTGGAAGAATGGGACGGCTCCGAACTTTGTAAGGAGTCACCCCGGTCCTGCTCAACTTTTAGACATACAGAGATTTTGTTTTAATATTCTTGTTCTTACAGTATACAGTAAAAATGTATGTATAACTGTACAATGCCATGTTTTAAAAAGTTCCAAGTAACAATAAAATATTTCAAAAGAAAAAAAATGTCCTGTTCACACTAGCTGTTATTGAGCAGCATTCATTGTGATGTTTAATGAAATTCAATTTCAGATCAGAATTTTAGTTCATGCACTTCAAAACAAGGTCTTAAATTCTTCTAAATTAAAATAAGTAGTTATTTTAACTTGATATTGTGAGTAAAAATAATAGAGAAATATGTGCTCTTTAACTAGGTGAGGGCAGTTTTTTCTTGTGAAATAATTATTTGGTGTAAATTGCAGCATTAAGTTAAAACTCACAATACAATATTAATAAACTTAAAAAACAATGTTTAGACAACTTATCTCTTGTTGTTAAACTCCATGAACTTTAATTTTTGAATTAAATGCAGTACAATTTTCTTATTGATTTAAATTGCATTTTCAAGGCAGCAAGTGGACTTTTATTTTCAAGTTAAATCACCTTCAAATGTTTTACAGTGTATGAAAAGTTTCTAGGGTTGCCACTGGGAGACTCTCCACAGAAACTGTTATTGCTTTTTGGACACATCGACTCCCTTCAAGTAAATACCCACAATTCCTGTAGTGTGTTGTCAGGATGAGGTTCTCATCTCTTTAGCATAGCCAGTCTAAGTTGTCCCTAACAAAGAAACAAGCTTTACATTTTAATATAACTTTAACTGTGTTTTGATTTTTACATTCCTTCACTGCTGTTTGAGCCAAGAGGGCCCATTGTTGGAATCAGATTTAACTCCTAAGAGGAATCTTATTCTTCTGCTCCAATTAATTTGTATAAACTTGTAGTTCCTCTATGGAACGAAGCTAAAACAGTCTCATAATTCACAAATGCACAGAATGAGATCCACAAATGAACAGAACAAGATTCACACTTGTATTTTTGATGCAAACATAAACATATCTTGATTTACAAGCTGCTTCTGGCCTGAGTTGCGCTTCATTTGTGTGTGAATTTTGAGACTCCTCTGACATCTCAATCCACAAATGTCTTTTTTTAATAAATGGTCTATCTTATTGGATGATCAGCAGTCATAAGAATGGACCCCTACTTTGGGGTAACCTATGTTTCAACCAATCACATTAACCCATTTCAAAAGGCTGTATCCATGCTAAAGCACAGACAGTTTAACCCTCAACCTGGCTCCTGGCATCGACAGAAGAGCGGTAAGTGAAATATCTATCTTAACATATTTAGCTAGTTATCTCCATGTTATGATTATTAATGTTAAGTGATTTAATTGTGCAACTATCAACACAAGCTAGCGATGCGAGTAAGCTCTGCTACCGAGCTATGCTGGCGCTTCTGCAAGCTAATAGTGTCTTTCTATATAGCTATATAGTTGAATTTATTCAAGATTATAATAGCCTTTGTATATTATAAATTATTTCAAAGCCATGGTCCTTAAATGGTAAATGATCTTAGCAACGTAATAATTCACTTAAGTCACGCTTTTCAGAAACACAAAGTGATTTTTTTTTATCCTACAAGGCTGAATATGCAATCTGCCAAAATATGTACCCAACTCCAAAATACACATTGATGTGCATTTCTTCAACTCAAAGGCCAGAAGCAGCTTGTAAATCAAAATATATTTATGTTTGCATCAGAAATGCAAGTGTGAATCTTGTTCTGTGCATTTGTGAATTATGATACTGTTTTAGCTCCATACTATGGTGTGTGTGTGAGTCTTAATTCGAAGACCTCTCTCCTGCCTCTGAATGTTGTATTGATCTGCTAGGCATGGACCTATATCCTAGAATAGAGCAGAAGTTGTGCATTGTCACATCTATTTGGAGAACCCTGACCACCCGGCCCAAAACACGATCAAGTAGACCCCTAGTCCCCGTTTCCATGGACAGCGATGGTTTTATGATTTGAGCTGCAAAACAGCTGAAAGGAGGGAGAACATACAACGCAAGAGGGGTAGAAGAAATGTTTCATGGTGCGATGCAGTCAGATCTGGAGGCACTCCGATCTGCGAACAGCAGGCATATGGACGACTGGTCCGTATCCGTGCCTCCATAAACCAGAGCCAAGTCCCGGAATGACTTCTTTTCTATTCGTAGCTGAGGCTAACTAAAGATTGGTATTTGTTTTTTGGTGCCGGGCAGCTTTCCAAGAAATGTGTGTGTCGGCGTCTGTATGTGTGTGTGGTCTGTGCACACACTTTTGTCTAGGATTTCCACGAGTGTGTAAGTGCAAGCCAGTCACTGTGCTTCTGGTTGTGTGAGATGTTGTGGGGGCAAGTGTGTGTGAGCTGCATTTTGGGAAGAGAAGCACACAGTGAGGAGAAGCTATACCTGGACTCTACTGTCCCTGTTGTGCTGGAGAGGGGAGGGTGGAGGGAGAAAAGAGATCTGTGAGGCAGAGAAGGAGAAAAAGGAGGAGGAGGGGGGGAGGACCGGAGAGGAGGGGAAAGAAAAGGGAGAGGTTCAGGGGTGACGAGAGGACGGCTTCCTGGCTGCGTTTTCCCTTTGCTGAGTCTCCACACTCCCCTCTCTCTGTTCTGTGTCTTGCCTCATTGTGCTTAGCGAGGGAGAGAGTCAAAGAGACAAGAGAGTTTTAGAATTTAATACTGAAAAGAGAGAAAAACCAAGCCAATTTTCACTTTTTTTCCCTCCTCATTTTGGACTGCGATCCTGGCTGTGTTACAAACAGATGTTGCTTGTCATTCGCTCGAAGTGCAGCAAAGCAGCTTGTACAATTAACAGGCTGAACGATTACTGCACCTTTTGTTTTTTGGGTTTTTTTGGGTAGTTGTGATAATTACTGGCACGCTGTCAAATTGTTTGAAAACTAGTACATTTTTCTGTCTTTCCCCCTTTCTTTCTCCCTCTAGTTTCTGTTCTTTCTCGCTTTGCTTTCTTTTATTGGTCTCATTCTTTTCTCACCCCTCTGCTGCCTGAGCTGCTTTTTTTGGGGCAGTTTATTGTTTGTAGTCTTTAAATCTTCTTTTTTTTGATGGGCCTCAGTGGACGTGACAGCCTCTAACTTCTGCTACAGCGGCGTAGGCCTAGCAGAGTAGAGTTCTTGGAAGCTAAACATGAAGGCAAATTGGTAAGTTACCACCTTGCTAATGTGCTGCAGAGCTCTGTTTTGTCCAGCTTTGCTGTTTGGTGACTGTTGATGCTCCTGAATGGGGCGTGGTGCCGCTTTCCGCTGATGTTTGCTGTGTATGAGCAAAGCTGAGAAAGTAAATACTACCTGCTGGCTTGGCAGTGGCTGTCTTTTTACACTGTGTGATATTATGAAGGGGTAATGACATGCTACTTTGCTACTTCCTCACCTCTCAGTTCTTCACCTCGTCTGACCCCCCATTCCTTCTTGGCTCTGTTGCTTGGTAGACTGTGCGATGCTGGGTTCGGCTGGTGTCGCCACTCAGCGCTGAACAATGCAGGTTTTGGCCTTTAGATGGTCTTCATTTTGTCGGTGGAGTCCCTCCTCATACATACACACACACGCATGCACGCACACACACACACAGACTGAGACTTGCTAACGGTCTGTGTGTGTGTTTGGCGGTGTGGGCCGCTGCAGTGCCACAGACCCCAGCAAACTCTTTGTTCACCTGATCTCAAGGTGTCTTTCAGCTCTCTGGCAAAGACCTTCTGACATACTTTAGGGAATTTTGCAATAGCTTCAAAGTCAGGTGTCTCATTTAAATTCAGGCAGATGGAAAAGTGCAGAAGGAGTCTGCAAGTTGAAATTGGACCACTTACTTTCTTTATCATTTGAGTTTTAAAGGTTTTACCCTCTTGGGAGTTCAGTTAGTCTGGTTTGAACCGGGGTGTTTTGAGGATCTTTTTGTGCTCTCAGGATTCAATTAGAAAACAGAAATTACACACATTTATTTAAAACTTGATTATTTTGTATGTCTTTTATTTTACAACAAAAAAACAAAATTGACTTGTTCTTTTTCCACAAGCCGCTTGTGTTGAGTATCAAGATTTTTGTCTTGTAATTTTGCTCATTTTTATAGACATTTTTTTAGATAGGTCACTAGTTTTATGAAGTACTTTATGGAAACAAATATCAAAATTTCTGGCTCATTTTTGTTTACTTTTCAACAAATTTTCCAACTAATTATTTTCAGAATTGTGTTTTTTTTCATTCGCTGAACTCTCCAAAACCCTTCAGCACACATGTGTTTAGAAAGCAGCATTGTTTCATGAAAATCATTTTCTTTCAAATTTCCTTTCAGAACATTTTCCTTTCCCTCAGTCTGTGTTGAGCTCAGCCACAGGCCTCTCTGATTGCCTCTGGATTTTTTCCACCTATTCCTCAGTGAGGGATACAGTTAGAGAAAAGTGATGTGCAAAGGCTGGCAAAACAAGCAACGTTCAGTTAACGTTACTGGTTGTGGTCGTGATGTAGGGCTTCAATCTGTAATTCTGCATGTCAGAGGCTGTTGTGTGAAGCTAGGAAAAAGTTCTGCTTAGTTAAGCTATTTTAAACAAAAAACAAACATAAACATAAACAACATGAGTTAACATCTTGAAATAAAACTGTGATGCAGAAAATCCCCCAGTTGTCTGGTGAAATACAACCCAAAAGCTCATTTTAGAAGTAGCTGTTGTTGACGTCTTGGCTATAGAATCATTTGAACTTTAACAAATTATTTTTTTCAGTGTTAAAAATCAGTAAAATTAAATTTACAGCACATGCACACACAGAGGAGGACATTTCTTCTGCCCTGCTGCTGTATTCAGGAAGTCATTTGCTCACAGTCCTGAACCCGTAGATCCGAACTTGTGTTAACTGACACCACAAGCTTGCATCTACAGGTTCCCGTCTGTGCAGCTCCAACATCTCGGAGCAACATCAGCTGAACACAGCTGGGCCGATCACAAACTCCTACTAACTTCAACTGTTTCTTCCCAGATCCCCTCAAAGCAGCTTCACCTGCAGCCAACAGCAACTGCTGGTTCACAACTACAACCCTCAGTTTCTTTCAACATAACCTATCCCAGCTTTCATTGTCTTCCTGAGGTGCTTAGCATTGTCCACATTTTCTCTCCATGAACATTATGGTTTTAAACAGTTAAAAGAAATGGTGCAGAGGAGTGGACTAATCCATAAAATGTTCTCGCTGTGTTGTCCTTTGTGTTCCACATGTCAGATGGAGACCTTCCCATAACATTTTTTCAGACAGCAGTCAACTAGCTGCAGCAGCAGCACTGTTAAAACTGGTGAAGAAGACATCATGTCATTAAATGATAGTTGGAGGAGATGTAAAAGAGTTTGATCTCCCATTGCCAAGCGTTTGGATTCTTAGTGATTTACAGAACATTAATGGGATCATTGTCTGGCAAAGAAATCTATCTTTAAAAAAAAAGGTGATCTCTCTCTCCTTTGATTCCAAGAAATCTAAATGTCTGCTTTTGGAATATTTTCAGTAAAAACACAATCACTGATAGAACAGAGTCTAAAAATTGTAACCATCATGCCATTACTCTGGTGTGTTACATGTGTCTAAATGTCCAGTAGGTGTGTCACTTTTAATACTCTTTCCCATCCATATAGTATATGTATGCTAAGATTAATAGTGTGAAATTCACAATGTTCACCTTACTACTTTTACTTTTCAATGCGTTCTACAGGTTTCAAATTAAAGAGCCGGGGGCACTCAAAGCGAGAAGTGCTACAATGTTTAGCCAAACTTAAGAAATTATGCCTTGAGATTAGTTTTACTTTCAGTTGCAGACATCTTACATGTCAAAGCGAGTAAAGCATCTTTAGGTGAAACCAAGTTAAATTATTCTTTAAATATTGATGTAAGGCTGCACAGTGGCGCAGTTGGTAGCACTGTTGCCTTGCAGCAAGAAGGTCCTGGGTTCGATTCCCGACCTGGGGTCTTTCTGCATGGAGTTTGCAAGTTTGCATGGTGGGTTCTCTCCGGGTACTCTGGCTTCCTCCCACAGTCCAAAAACATGACTGTCAGGTTAATTGGTCTTTCTAAATTCTCCCTAGGTGTGAGTGTGTGTGTGCATGGTTGTTTGTCCTGTTTGTCTCTGTGTTGCCCTGCGACAGACTGGCNCTGGCGACCTGTCCAGGGTGACCCCGCCTCTCACCCGGAACGTAGCTGGAGATAGACACCAGCACCTCCCGACCCCACTAGGGACAAGGGTATAAAGAAAATGGATGGATGGAATATTGATGTAATATTCACAAATCTATTCAAATTTGTGTCTCAATTGTGAGGTTTGCATAGCAATTTAGAGCAAAAAATTGTGTTAGCCTAATACCTGATATGTACAAGCACTTTGAACTGTGTCTGGCTGAAAGGTGCTATATAATTAAAGTTGCCTTGCCTTAATATTGATAAGTACATTAATAAATGTTATTTATTTATTTATTTATTTATTTTTAACCAATTTTAAGGAATTAACTTAAAATAAGGTCCTATATCCTCCTGAAAAGTTACTTGCAAGTTAGTTTTGTTTTACTTCAAGAGTACAAAGACATCTGCACTAGAAACTACAATATTTGGTAAGATTTTGTTTTGCAGTGTATTGATGTGCTTCCAGACATATTAGACCCATCCATTTTGATGGGTCTAATATAACAAAAACAGATCAAATTCTTACGTATTTGACTTGCTTATCACTGGTTGGACTCAATCAAGGAAGAGTTACCTAACTAATCACTGACCAACTGAATGGTGCATATTTCTATAAGTAACAGGACGTTTCCTCAGGGACCTTAATAACACGTAACCTCTATCTTTTGCGTTTGCCAACTGTCAGAGACCAAACAGTACAGAACAGAAAGCACAGGTGTTGAATTCAAAAAGTGGGTTTTTATTTACCCCAAAGTATGAGCAGTGATTAACATAACAATTAGACAGGCATGCCAATAAAAGAGGTCAATGCAAAATACTAAACTCAAAGACATCACTGACATAAGACAGACTGACCTAACTTGAAATGACACATAAGGCTTAGCTAAACCATGTTGACACAACAGAGGAAAACAAAATGGCTGCCAGATGATAACTAACACAAACCAAAACACCTCCCAGCATGAAGCATGTGGTTCAGTCTAATGAGGCCATCAGCAGTACTTCAGGAACCTCAGCCCTCTCCCTGCCAGGAAGGGGAAGCCAAACACCCAGGTAACTCAAACAAAGAAAATAGTAATAATACAACATAACTGAATTTCAACCTTGAAGTGTTAATGTGTGCACTCCATATAAACATTGTAAGGTGTTAGAAAATAATATAATAAGGAATACTTAAAAAACTACAAAGCAAACTAAAGTGAAATCAACTTATGATGAGGTGTGGATCTTACCCCTGTATGGCTCGCGATCACACACCAACTCTCTTCAGGACTCTCGCTGATGCAGCGAGAGAGATAGTCAACAGGGAGGTTCTCCTTTCCTAGTATGTGCCGCACAGTGAACTGGAATGGTTGGAGGGACAAGTACTAACGGTTAATTCTCCCATTTGTGTCCTTCATCTTCTTAAGCCACTGTAGTGGTTTATGATTTGTCTCCAATGTGAAGTGTCTTCCCAGCAGATAGTAAGAGGAGGATTCCAGAGCCCACTTGATTGTTAATGTCTCCTTTTCACTGTGGAATAGCAAACCACCTGTGGAAACAGCTTCCGGCTGATGTATGCCACTGGATGACTGCTTCCTGTTTCCAGAAGGAGAACAGCTCCCAGACCCCGATCTGAAGTATCAGTCTGTAATATGAACTCTTCATCAAAGTTAGGACTGTACAATACAGGTTGCTTACTTAGTGACTGCTGGATGTCATAAAATACCACCACTGTCTCCTTGGTCCATTGTATGTGATTAGGAGAGCAAGATCCCGTCAGCTCTGTGAGCAGAGCTGCCCTACTGGAAAACTGGGGGATAAAATGATGGTAGAACCCAGCTATGCCCAAAAATGATCTAAGTTTGGGGCAGAGGACATGATTCCATCGCCTTCACTTTATTATTTTGGGGCCTGATGACCCCCTTGCCTTTTTCCAACTTTGCCTTTGGAAAAAGGCAAAGTATGCCTTTTTCCAAAGACACACTTTGAGTTCACAGTCAGCCCAGCTAACTGAAGGCAATCCAGGACAATGCGCAGATGTTCTATGTGCTCCTCCCAGGTGGTACTGTGAATGACAATATCATCCAAGTAAGCAGCAGCAAAGTCAGAGCAGTTGTGCAATACCTTATCCAGCCATTGGAAAGTGGCCTTATCCAATGGTGGATTGGGCCACCATGCGGGCTATAAAGTGAAACAGCCCGCATGGTGTCCTGAAGGCAGTGAACTCTCTGGATCGTTCAGTGAGGGGGACCTGCCAGTAGCCCTTACACAAATCCACTGTAGTCAAATACCTTGCTTTTCCCAGACGTTCGAGCAGGTCATCAATTCTGGGTGTTGAATAGGAGTCAAACAAGGATATAGAATTTAGGTATCTGAAATCAATGCCTAGGCACCAACACCACTGGGTTACGCCATTCACTTTTAGATTTCTCAATGATCTTTAAGCACAGCATCATGTCAACTTAAGTCTTTAATGAAGACAGCAGGCGTTCTGGGATTCTATAACGTAATCGTCTCACAGTAGTACCTTCTCGTACTACAATGTCATGTTCCACCACACTTGTTCTTCCTGGTTTCTGTTGAAACACTGCAGATTTACATAGTTATCTTACCTGTTGCTGCTTGTCCTTGGGGAGATGGTCAAGATCCAAATCTAGAGAGGCAGCAGGTGATAAATATTGCTCATCCACTTCATCCTCTTCAGCCACCCTCCAAATGAGCACTGCATCTGCCTTGTGTTCAATACGCTGCACTCACTTAGATTTATGTGCAAAACCTTGCTGGGCAGCAACTGTCCTGGGGTGGATACTGCACATGTGGTTAGTCCGAGCTTCCTCATAACTTCATATGGCCCTTGCAACTTGGCCAACATTTTGCTGTTATCGCGGGGGAGGTTCACAAGTACCTTTTGTCCTGGATCAAATGAGCGCTACTGAGCAGCTTTATCATATCTTGTATTCTGTTGCTGCTGGTCTTTTGACATGTGTGATTGGGCCAGCTCGCTCATTTTCTCCAACCGCTCGCTCATCTGAATGACATAAGACAAAATGTTATTGGGTCCCTCCCCCATCTCCCTTAACAGAGAGAGAGGACCATGAACTTCATACCCATACAACTGCTCAAAGGGAGAGAAACCAGTGGAGACTTGGGGCACTTCCCTAAATGCGAAAAGAAGATAGGGCAGCCACTGATCCCAATCTGTACCCCAGTCATTGACAAATTTTCTAAGCATTTGCTTGAGGATCTGGTTAAAGCGTTCTGTTAGCCCATCAGTTTGAGGGTGGTATGGGGAAGTCCTCAGGCTATGAATGCCCAACAACTGATATACTTGTTTCAATAGAGAAGACATAAAGTTTGCTCCTTGATCAGTTAAAATCTCCTGAGGAAATCCAACCCTTGCAAATAATTGCACCAGGCAAGATGCAATGGGTCTGGTCTTTATAGATTTTAAAGGGAACACCTCAGGGTATTTTGTTGCATAATCTGTTACACCAAGCATGTAGCGATTGTCCGCTTTACTCCTCTCCACAGATCTGTCTTGGAATGTCCATTCCAAGACGCTCAAAAGGGACACCGATGACCGGGAGGGGTTGGAGTGGAGCTCTGGGGGGAATTTTAGCAGAGGTCATCGGACATTCTGGACGACTTTTGCAAAACTGAGCTACATCTTTGCTCAGACCAGGCCAGTAAAATTGGTGTTTAATGCGAGCTGACACTTCTGACACCAATTGTCAAGGACCAAACAGTGCAGAATGCAGAACACAGATGTAGAATTCAAAAAGTGGGTTTTTATTTACCCCAAAGTATGAGCAATGATTAACATAACTATTAGACAAGCAGGCAAATAAAAGAGGTCAACGCAAAATACTAAACTCAAAGACATAACTGACATAAGACAGACTGACCTAACCTGAATTGACACATAAGGCTTAGCTAAACCATGTTGACACAATATGGGAAAACAAAATAGCTGCCACATGACAACTAACACAAACCAATTAAATAAATTCCAACCCTCCCCACCCCCCAGCATGAAGCATGTGGTTCAATCCAATGAGGCAGTACTTCAGGAATTTCTGCCCTTTGCCATGCCTTTTGCCCGCCAGGGAGGGGGAACCAAACACCCAGGTAACACAAACAAAGAAAATAGTATTAATACAACATAACTGAATTTCAACCTTGCAGTGTTAATATGTGTGCACAGGGCCGCCCCAAGGCATAAGCAAACTAAGCGGACACTTAGGGCCCCAGGACTGCTAGGGGGGCCCCTAAATGGACCTGATTTTTTTATTTTTTTTTTAGTAATAATTTCTATGTGATTATATTAACAAAAGCACATAAATTCATTATAAAGTTGTGATTTTTTTTTTTTTTACAATAATATATGTCAGAGTATGTAGAAATATTTCTTATACGGGCAAAAAGAAAAATAAATAAATAAATTGCTCTTGGGGGCCCCTTGGTGGCCGCGGTACGTACCGCACTGAAAGGTAATATGAGCTGCTGTGCAGAGCGCATCCAAACTTCCAAAGCATCGGTAAAAGATAAGTTATTAAAACAATGTCACAAAAAAATATTTATTCTTCAGGGGGAGAGAAAAGAAAGAGGAAGAATAGAGAAAAAGTCAAAATAAAGGTTTGTTTTAATGTGTCTTGGTAACGTTTATCAGAAAGATTTGTGGAGTTGCTTATTGAAAATTAGCTTGATAGCGACCTTGAACTGTCCAGTTCAACAGCCAAACATTCATACTACAATGTTTGTATTTGTGTGAAGCTGAGCTTTAACTTTAAATGAGTTGATTATCGGGGTTGGTTCTGTATATTTCTGAGTTTTTTTGCTTTCAAAATGTGTTTAACAATGTATATCAATGAACTGCTCTAAGCTGTAGTTGGTGATATGTTGTTTGCTGCTGAGCATGTATGTATTTACAACAAACAATATTTTTACATCAACTTATAAGAAATGTGAAACTTCTCCAATTAAAATTGTTTGAAGGCACAGAATCAACCCGGTACCGGTCCACATTCTCAAGTGAGAAAGACTCACATGGTATAAATTAAAATTTTATCTTTTGTAATTACACCTAAGAGAAATTAATTTAATCATAGAATGTCATGAATATGTGTGTATGTATTCCGGGTGCACCGACTGCAGTCTTCTGGCCGATTGCTGATCTTTAAAAAGCCTGACCTGCTGATTTTAATTTCTACCGATACCAATTTTTTTCTCTGAAATGTTGCTAAATGTAGCAAGAAAGTCACTGAGACTTTTCACTGTAAAGCAGAAGAGGACAGAGGCTGATTTTTAAACCTTTGCTGATGCAGATAAAATCATAGATAAGATTGGCTTCATGTAAGTATCGGCTCATCACCAATCCCCCAAAGTTAGGGAAATCGGCACCAATAAATTGGCCCATAAATGTATTCTATATATGTATATAATACTATACAAGTGCATATAGAATATAATGTAAACATCACTGTCAGAGATGCAGTAAGTTTATAGTAGGTGTGTTAATGATCTAATATTCTGATTGTGACTGCAGCCAATCCACATTATTAGCAGAACCTGAGGGCCCCAAAACCAAATTTTGCTTAGGGCCCCATGGAGGCTTGGGCCGGCCCTGTGTGTGCACTACATATAAACATTGTAAGGTATTAGAAAATAATATAATAAGGAATACTTAAATAAGCAAACTAAAGTGAAATGAACTTATGATGAGGTGTGGATCTTACCCCTGTGTCCCGCCATCACACCAACCAAAGGTCTTAGATTAACCTTTTTCCATCAGCAGCTGGGTGAAAAACCCTTTTCACCCAGTTCTGTGAAGCCCCCGCGGCCGAGTGTTCCCAGAAGACAAACTTGTTTCTGACTGTAGGGTGATTTTAAGAAGAACATTCAATCAGCACTGGAACCAGGGGGTTAGCCCCTGAGGATAACACATAGTTCAACACATGGAACTATGGAGTATGACATGTTTAGTGTATCTGCTGTGTGTGTAGAGACTGTAGCTAAGAGACAGAGTTGCATTGCAAGGACAGATTAGATTTAGATTAGAATGATGTCATGAGAAAAGACTTTCACATTTTGCATGGAAAATGCCGTCAGACTCCGAGAGGCTTCTGTGGCCCCCGAAACCACAGGGCCCTGCATGGTGTCCAGGTCTGCTTGCTCCCAGGTTGAGGTAGTAGGTTGTATAGTTTAGAATTACATCCTGGGAGATAACTGTACAACCTCCTAGCTTTCCCTGAGGTACGCATGGCACACTTCACAGCCAGATCGATACAGTCCGCTGTTATTATTTAGCTGCCTGCCACAGCCAAATAATGGCCCCTCACCAGGTCCAATAGGAGTCCAGGCTGCTTTTCTGATGGAGTAGCACTTTCTGCTGCTGTGGGTTGGCCTGCACCGATCCTGAGCTTTGATGCATGATGGATTTGGCAGATTTTGCAGTTGCAGATTTATTTTGGACATCACAACCATCATATTTTAAATATATGCGCTTAAATCTGTTTCCCCACATAAAATAAAAGCTCATCTGTCTGTTTTAAATTTCAAACATAACAAAGCAGAAGAATCAATCAGGGGAAATCAGAGGCAAATCACAAAGCTTCAAGTTTTTGATATGACCAGATTTTTTTTAACCAAAATATTACCTTTTATATATTATTTATTGTCACATGATTGTATATCAAATATAATATTTATGGACACTGTCCAAAATGACAGCTAACCAGAATGATTCATCTCTATGTTTAATATCTCTCCTGTTTTGGTTGGTGAACATTGTTGGTCTGAGCCATTCCAGAGCCGATGCGCTCGATGTACGGCAGCTTCCAACCACAATGAAATGTCAGCGCAGCGTTTTATTTGCTAGCTGATAACCTCATTAAAACTGATGAGTGTGTGGAAGAAGACAGGCCGCCTCTGTGATTTAGCTCATGTGCTGACAGATCAGTAAGAGATATCAAGGGGAGAGAGGAGCAAAAGACGGAGATGGAGATGGCAGCGGCAGCGTCTCCATCCGTTAAGCAGCTGTCACTCAGAACAATTATTGTCACAATATTTCCAATTACCAGCCGCAGTGTGTGTGGAAAGTGCCACTGTCAAAATATCCTGACATCCGAAATATTGTGACTGTAAGGGAGGAAGTGAAAATGGGAGGATATTTCCTGCCAGTGCACCAGCAGACAGAATCCTATTTCTGGGCTTTCTTCTCCTCCGTCAGAGGGTTTTCTTTTATGCCTAAGATTGAAATCAGAAAAGTGTCTCTGAGCTGAAATCCTGCTGGAACCAAACACACCAACATCTGTCTGGTCTTAGCAGTGTTGCCAGGACGCTTCTCGTTTTCCACTCTCTTCCTCCAGCGGGGTGGATGTCATTCCCAGCCTCTAACCCTCTCCATGCAGCAGTGGGCATGACAGCACCTTGAAGTCTTACAGTCCTGGAATGGAGTTCTGTTCCAGCAGCTAAGGCATTAAGAAGAGGAGCAAAAGACTGCCCCCTGTTGGTTTACCTTGTGAAATGACCTTCAGTGACAAGAACAGCAGATTTGACAAAGGGAAAATGAAATGCAGCATGTGTGAGTGTGACTGCGAGTGTGTATGTTGAAAATATTGAGGTTATGTGTGCTTTGTTTTGTGTCTAGTCTGCACCGTTCAAAATATGAACCCTATTAAAGTGCATGTGAACATGAAGCTTTATACCTGGTATTTAAGCAGTCTGTATGAGCATGAATGCAGGTTTGAGGTGTGCATGCAGCAGATAGGTGGTGAAACACTTCAGGAGTAGCTTAGAAGTAGTCATGATAACAAACAGAAAAGCTAAAGAGTTTCTGCTGGTTTCAGCATAGAGTGACAAGAGATCTTTGATATCTAGACTCTACAACTAAACTCAGCTCAGATTAACTCTGCAAACCTGAGGACAGCAATGGAGTTCACTGGAACACCAATTGTGCTCTTGCCATAACTGAGTAATTTCTTTTACATCACTAACACCATCAATAGTAGCTGGTAGTGACGTTTTGCAGTTATTTTTTTATTTCTTTCCAAAAGTCCTTAAATTTATTATTTCCTAACTTCCTTGCCAGACAGTGAGACCTCACAGTATTTTCATTTCTCTTTATAAATTTTAAAGCATATTTAAAATTATATTTGCCTGTTTTTATGCTAAACAAGGAGTCATGTCTCTGTTTACCTGAATCAACCCAAGCTTTAAGAGCCCTTCTGGCCTCTGCATGAAGCTCTCTTACATAGTCGTTCCAGCTTGGCTTGGTACTATGTAAGCTGGTTTTATACAGTGGCTTGCTTGAGGTAAGGGGGAATGTCACAACATTCTCATACAAAGTACATAACTCAACACTGTGTTGTGGGTCCTTACAGTTCATATCACAGTATGAGATTGCTTCCTTTGGTAAATATGTATTGCTAAACATATTGTTCCTACGATCACAATAATCTAATAGATCTTTTTCAGTCAAGTTATCCCATGCTATTTAAAGTTGATTTAACAACAAGAGTTGCCTAAACATTGTTTTTTAAGGTCATTAATATTGTATTGTGAGTTTTAACTTAATGCTGCAATTTCAACCAAATAATTATTTCACAATATGCGAGAAAATAGCTTCCTTCACCAAGTTAAAGAGCACAAATTTCACTATTATTTTCACTCACAATATCAAGTTAAAATAACTATTTTATTGTAGAATAATTTAAATTATTGTTTTAAATTGCATGAATTTTGAACATTACAATTCATTTGGTTCAAAAACATTTGGTGTTAACAGGACATTATCCTCAAGCATTAAAATACACATTTGCCTTAATGACGCACAAGTCAGATTAATGTAACACACATCCATCTCACTCGCAGTGCAACACAGGATACAAAAACATGTCACTGAGCACACGGGGAAGCAGTTCCCACTGCGGTCCTTTTCTTAAGTGCTAACCTTAAAAACTCAAAACACAACTTACTACTTTAAGTTTATCTTTCACAAAGTCACACGTTTAGGTTCAAAATCTAAAACTCACCAAATTTATTTTACTTAAAGAGTAGAATACATTTAGTAGAAACAACTAAATGTGACTAAAATATTTTACAGTGCATAACTATACTGATGACCTGTACACAGATCTACATTGCAATGTCACCAGAACCCAATCTGAGCACTGAACATATGCTTAGAACAAATAAAAGTTGGATGTGCCATAACTTTCTCCAGCTGAACAGAAACAAAAGGTATATTTGGCCCTAAAGAGGAAGAATCTAGATTAAAGATACAGCTTCGGTTATTACAACTGGAAACTACAGATCAGACCCGGAACCTGAGAGTAGTGATGGACTCAAACCTGAACCTTCAGAGCCAGACAGTTACAAAGTAAACCTTTTATCATCTGAAGAACATTTCCAGAGGGCTAATGACTCAACAAGACCTAGAGAAACTCATCCATGTGTTTATCTTTAGTTGCATTGATTACTGCAACAATGTCTTCAGCTGCAGTTGATCCAGTACGATGCTGCTGGCGTTCTCACTAAAACCAGGAAGATAGAGCACATCACCCACTTCTAAAGTCCTTCCTCTGACTCCTTGTAGCTCAGAGAATAGACTTTAAAATACTGCTAGTTTATAAATCACTGAACGGCTTAGCACCACAATACATTAAAGATCTATATCAACAGATTTGTATCAACCTTCCAGACCTCGCAGGTCTTCTGGTTCTGTTCTGCATCCAAACCAGAACCAAACATGGAGAAGTAGCATTCAGCTTCTATGCTCCTCCTTGTAATCTGGAACAAACTTTCCGAAAACTGCAAAGCATCCAAAACACTGAGTTCCTTTAAATCCTAACTTAAGATACACCTGGTTAGAGTTGATTTGAAACATTTTAAATGAAACATTGATAAATACTCTGATGTATAACATTGCCACCAGACAAAATGTTATGTTTTAATTGTTAACTGTGTGCTCTATGGCTATTTTTGTGTTTTTATTACGTAAAGGACTTTGAATTGCCTTGTTGCTGAAATGTGCTATACAAATAAACTTGATGGATTGGTTGATTGATGTAGGAGGCCCAGCAAACTTGGGAAAGAAGGCACTCTGGCAGATCAACACAAAAAGCTGGATTACATGCAAAATGCATTTTCCACCAGAACAACCATCCTAACACTTGTTAGAACACTCCAGAGCTAAGTGAAATTTAGAACCTTCTAAGACTTGAAGATTAATGCTCACATTTTTCCAATCTGAGGGTGTATTCACACCAGCCTTTTTGGTTCAATTTTAATCCATATCCAATTTGTTGGCCTAGTAAGTCCCTTTCATTTGGTGGGGAGTATGAATGAATAATTGCATAAAGCAAACTCTAGTCCACCTATAAACCTCGGTCTGGGTTCAGTTGAAGTGAACTCTGGTGCAGATTGAATGCATGTCAATGTCAAGCGAACAGAAGACCACTCGAAAAACAGGAAGCAGACAACAGAGCATGGCATTCTGGGTAAATTTTACCAAAACAAACACATAAGTCTATCCCTTTGGGGAGAAATGGTTTGTGGTCTTTTACCAAACACAAAAGAGAAATCCTTCAACAACTGAAATCTAGCACTACTCAATATTTGAATACATTCTGTGAAGAAAGAAGTTGCGGCCAGTGTCTTCTTCTGTGTCTTTTTCAGGTTTTTGTTGCAGCACCACCACAGGCGAGGAGGTAAGCAGGCATTTCAAAAGGTTTGGTTTGTTTGATACAGTGTGGTGTGAAAGAGAACCGCAGCAGCTGAAATTGGAACAAATGTTGAAATTTTGGTCCCCAATCAAACAAAATCTGATGCTGTTCCGTTTGCATTTTGTGAAGAAGAAAGTTGCGCTGGTCTTCTTCAGACATTTTGTGTCCTTTAGTAGTTCTTGGTGCAGCGCCCCCACAGGCGACAGGGGAAACCAGTTTTCCAGTTAGTTTGGATCATTTGATACAGTGCAGGGTGGAAGAGAACCTCAGCAGCTTAAATTGGAATAAATATTGACATTTCTTTCCCCAATCAAACTGAGTCTAACAGATGTGAACTCACTCTGAAATATCTACCAGTCCATCTTTAAAAAAGAAGAAGCTCAAACTAACTCAGTTTCTGAGATACTCAAAGCTCAAGAGCAACTGCTGTAAAATGTGGTTCTACAATGTCTTGACTCAGAAGAGCTAAATACAAATGCAAATCACACCATTTCAATCTTTTTCTGTATAAATCCTTTTCAATTCATGTCAAAATTCTGCACTACATTGAATGGGTCTATCACATGAACTTAGATAAAACACATCCAATTTGTGTGGTCCTAACCTGATAAAATGAGATTTTGTTTTCTTTAGAAAAGCACCAGATGTGAGCCATTAGTTTGAAGAGCAGACTGTATTAGGCAAAGTACCCAACGACCTTTGTCTTGCACATTTGTACTTTCAGTTTTGTAGAACTGCATCTCAGCCCACTGTTAAGCCCCCCTCCTGTTGTCCTCCTCTGTCCTCCATGTGACAATTGGACATGACAGCTGTCATTCAACCTCTGCAACCACAACTCGTCTCCAGAGTGTGTGTTCTGCCTCCTCGCTAAACACGCAGAGAATCAGAAACCGAACCAGAGTTGCATGTTTCTGTTGCCGTGCTGCCTCTCAGTCTCTGCAGGATGGGCGCTACGGCCATGAGCAACGTTTTACCGAGGATGTGTAGGCCACTGCATGACAGATCTGGGTCTCTCTTGATGTGCCGCTTAGCTGGTTGGCTGCTGCTTCCTCCTGTCCGTACCCAGCAGATTACAAAGAGAGAGCAATTGGGACTGGTAATTAACGACCCACTTTGCTCTCGCTTACCTAGAAAGATTGTTATGAACCACACAGATGAAATCGGTTTTATGACCTCTGAAGGAAAATGAATCCAAATATTTGCATAAATCCTCTCTCTTTCTCTCTTTCTGCATGCTGCTATGTGTTGCAAACACACACGTGAGCCTTTGTCTTTCACCCTCAAAGCGGGCTAATATTAGCCCCATGCTGAGGGCTGACTCTGTCTGGACACAAACAGTGATAAATGGGCCTGGATGCACTGTGTGTGTGTATGTGTGTGTGCGCTGGTAGGGGGAATTTTAAAATGAATGCTGTCATCGTGTTTCAGAGAGGTGTCTGTGAAGAGATGCAGGGTGTTGTAGATCCAGATGTGCAGTGTTCTACAGCTGTGCAAAGATAAAATAGAAAAAAAGCCACAATGCATCGCCTGGCAGACAGCAGTCAAAGAGGATTGGGGATTAGCCGGGTGCAGACTCAGTCGGTCGATCAGTTCATGAGAGAGAGAAAGAGAGAAAGAAGGAAAGCAGAGGGCAGTGTGGTCCTGGGGATTTTTCTATTTTTTTCCCTCCTCATCCAGTCTTTCAGGCCTCGTCGCTTATTTGAGCTCCCAGCCGGCTGCACGTCGTCGCTCTCCTTTGCTTCCCTCCATCTGTCCCTCCCCCATCATCTCTTTTTCACTCTCCTCCCACTCTCTCTCGTCCTCCCTTTCTCTTTCTCTCCATACCAAAGCCGGGGGGAGCTGGCGGAGATTAAATGTAGTCTCTATAAGCCAAAGCACATCACATAGCAATGTTTCTGTGGCCCCGTCCCTTTGCTGCTCCTCAGAGGACGGGGGGAATGATAAGAGGATGTAGAAAAAGATCAGGCTTCAAATGTGGAATTTTGAAAAGTCCACTTTGTTTTCTTTTTTGCACGCAAGCAGAAGGATAGAGATAAATGGTTTCCTTGGAGGCACACGGACAGCAGCAAGGTGAACTACTCTTCCTCCCAAGCTCACCTTCCTCTCTCCCTCCATCTCCTTCTTTCTCCCCGTTCTGGCCTGATGCAGAGGAAAAGAGGGCCTCTGGCTGTAAGTGATCACAGCTGTGAGGCAAATTAAATGATGATATTTCACTCTCCTCTTTCTCCACTTTTCAAATGCCCCCCCCCCCACCCCCCCACCGTTCACCTCTACCCCATCCTGTCACCCTCCGGAAGGCGTGGAGGAAGAAATGGAGGGGGTGAGAAAGGTAAAAGTAGAAAGCTTGAGAGAGAAAGGTAGAATGTGAGTGAGGCAGGGGGAGGAGATGAAGAGGGTGGAGAGAGTGTGTGTTTTTTTTTCCTCCAGTCTTCCCTCCTTCCACCTCTGCATGTGATTGAGGAAGAAAACAATGCGAGGGAAAAGGGTGAGGAGGAGAGAAAGCAGAGCAAGACAAGAGATCAGCAGGCACAGTGGGGTTTTTTTCCTTTAACTTGGAGCTGTGTGTATATGCGTGTACGGGTGTGTGTGTTGTGTGTGTGTGTTTTAATGTGCGTGTCCATGCATGGGTTTTTGTTGCTCTCTCTCTTGCCCACCTGCCTTGGACCTGCAGGTCTGGATGAAAAGTGAGTGAAGGATCTGCTGCAAGGAATAGCAAATGAGTAAAAGGCTGTTTTATGTATGCTGTGCATTCATGTGTGTGTGTATGGGTGTGTGTGTATGTGCCCACCCGAGCACTCTTTTCGCCTTCTCCTCCCCCCTCCTTTCTCATGTTGGTGAGGCAGCTTACTGGTATGCTCCGCTGGCACTGTTGCCCCAGCTGAAAGTATGGACTCTGTCTCGGCCCTCTCTTTTATTCCCCTTTCATCTATCCGTCTTCTCACGCAGTTCTCGATCCCACCCACTTCTCTTTATCCTCTGAAATACCGGCTCATTCTGAACTGTAATCTTTACTCACCTTTAATTTTTTGTTTTCTGCTAAGTTGCAGCAGATCTGTCGTCTCCTAGGACAGCTTGCATTCGCCCTAATTGTGTGCGGATGTATGTGTGTGTGAAAAATAGAGGGTGGGAAAAAAGAAAGAGAGAAAGAGAGCGTGCACATGGTTCGTTCCAGCTCCGTCCTGCCACCCATCCTCATCCTTCTTGGCTCAGCCTGTCGCTCTCGCTCTGTTTGTTTAGCCTGACTTGGAGCGGCTCGCCCAGGAGGAATAGTCTCCTTTGTGTTGAATCCACTTTTTGCAACAAAATAACGTTTAGAAATGCTCTCCTTTTTTCTCAGTATCAGAGGAATCATGCTGGCATGCTGTAAGCTTTCTCTTTCTATGTGTGTGCTTTTTTTTTTTATCTTCCAATTCCCAAGCAGGCAGTGAGCAAAAGGAGCACTGGGCGGTGAGGGCATCCTGGACCCAATGGGGAGGGTGAGTCGACACCGACAAACGCTCTTCCTCTTTCTGCTTCCCTCTCAGCTCCCCCCATTTGCTTCCTAAGCATTCAGACCACCGTGGCAGCTTGGAGGAACCTTGGAGCTTTGTTACCTTTTTTTCCTCTGCACAGCCTCACCAGGATTCAGAACCTCACGCTGATCAGGGACTTGCTCTTGCAACCATTGAGCGTGCAACCGAGAGGTTTCACCACAGGGTGGAAGATGCGTCTATCGGACAAGCATGAGAGTCATGGTGTCAGATGAATTGTGTGACACTGGGCAGTTCTGGCTTTGGATTTTGATGCAATAATTGATTTGTCCACGCTTGGCTTTTGTCTTGTGCACCTTAAATAATTAGCCGATTCAGACTTTCCCACACACCCCAGGACGTCTTTAGGCATACTGTACAGCAGCAGGCTCTCTACCTGATAGCGGGAGGCATTTTTGAGATGTTGTATTGTTCTCTTTAGGTGAGGAGTACAGTGAGGAGGCTTTGGTGGGGGGTCGGGGAGGAGTTGGGATGAAGTGTGGGGCGGGGGGGATAGAGGGTGACAGCAGTGGGAGAGTTTCAGAAAAGGCTGGTCAGTCTTGTGTCTGGTTGTCATTTGCACTTGTAAGATCCTAGTTATGCAGTGATATTTCAATAAATGCAGATTGGTTTGGAGTGTGTTTACTGTGTGGGATGCAGGATTATGATCACATGTCCAGAGCTGACTTTAAAGATGGAAGACCAGAAACCCACTGGACTTCTGAGGAGCCAACATCCCATCAGCTGCTGGTGGTGGCAGAGCAGTCTGTTCTGTGTCTCTCTCTGTCCCTGAGACCCTAACTTGTGACGTTGTGTTTTCATGTCCACGGGTTAGGCTCTCGGGAGCTGAGAGGGATGCCAGGCCAACACAATGTCCAGCACATTCCTGCCTCCAACAACTGCGATCAGGGGTAGTGTTGGGATGGGGGTGAGAGGGTGGCATGGTGCAATGAAGCTCAGGCTCTTATGTGTGCTCTCCATGTTCACCTTTCTATAATATCCCACATCAAGTTTTATCTTGAAGCTTTAGCCAAAGTGCTCATTGATATGCTAGCAGAAGTCTACATCAGGTAGTTAGCATGTGCTAGTGAAGATGAGAGTGAATTTGCGTGAATTCTGCTTTTAAGTAGATTCAGGAAGGATGGGGTGCAGACTTGACAAAATCCTTCTGGTATTAGCATTGACCCTTGGCATACAAGCAAAGAGTCAATTGCAGGAATTAATTATTTGCCTATGTTTGGGTATTTGGAATCAGGGACAGTCAAGAGGTTTCCAGCAATCAAGGTGTGTTGAGGTTTGTAAAAATTTCAGATTTGCAGCTGCTTCATTTTTTCATCATACCCTTTTTAGGGTTTAAAGTCTCTTTAAGGTGTTGTCAGGCAAAGTACCAGACTCACCAGTGTTCTCTCTGACTGTAGTCAGAGAAAAATCAAAATTTCAAAATCAAAATAATAACAAATAAATGGCAACTATAGTCTAACATCATTTTAAACTAAATAATCAGTTAGCAATAGCATTGTTGTCTTTTGGTTTGAATAAATCTAATTTTCACTGATTTTAATTTCAGTTCAAGAATAGAACAAGGAAAGGAAATTATTATGCAGAGTAGCTCAGGATGACATTAGCAGAACCATAACTTAAATGGGAATGCTAAACTTTTACCTGTACACATCATTAATTCTTCTTCTATCTGAGTAGCACTAGAAGCTAACAAAGACTAACACTGAACATGCCTGCTCACAAGTGAATGTGCTTCCTGACTTGAGAGCAGCACAGAGTAATGTTGAGAGCGTGAACATGACTGCTCTGTACATTATGTGCTTGACCTCAGCAAACTCTCTGCGATGTTAAAACTTACTCACTCATGGTAACAAAAGATAAAGATGACACTAGCATGGCATAATCACCTTGTTGAAAACATGCACAGCTTTGTTCTTTTTGATGCCAGTGTTGTCCATGTCTGATGTTAATGTCTTAAAGAGGGTTGTGAATTTGCTGATGTCAGTTCTATGTAAGCTTCTTGTTGCAGGTAGCACGATTTTCCCTTGGTAGGAAAGGGACTCTGCTATGATAGCAGCTTACTAAATGGCAAGTCTTTTACTTGGTACATTTAGTCCCAGTTTGATTTTGGGCCAATTTCGAATTTCCAGTTTTTGTGAAGCTTTTATTGCAGCTTTGAACTATAGCAGATAAAGATATAGAAGTAGCAATCAAAATATCTTATTTGACCTTCCTACTTTGAATGGTCATTATTATTGGTTGATAATTATTTATATTGGAAGCAGAGGTAACATCACACTGTGTATTGAAGACAGGAATCAGTTTCTGGCCTTGCCATTGACCATAGTGTTACTGTGCAAATTGGAATTACAAGAATAAATAGAAACTATTTAATTTTGAAGATATGACATTTTTGGCAAACGGTTTTTTGCACTAGAAAGAGGTGGTATTTTGGCTATTTTGAAATAGATGTATTTATTGCAATGTAAAGATTATTTTGCATCACACAAGTTATGTAATCAACAACCAGATGTTACTACTGCCAAAAAGGATGGCAAAAAGTAGTAGTATCTTTTAGGATAACGCACAGCTGGCTCTACCAGAGGTAACACAGCATCGAACAATTCATCAAAAGTTTGAGTTTGTCATTCTAAAAAGTTGAATCTATAGCTCTTTCATCCAGCCTTTCTGTAATCTACTGAAAATCTTGCTCTCTTTGCCTCTCTCAAGTCTTAAAAGAATCATCGATATGTCTCAATAAGTTATTGCCTTTTGTCAATCATACTGGAAATAGCTAGCATTGAATCTCTTTCACTCCGAACCAACATCCACTCCAAATAGTGTTACCAACCTGCTTCTTTGATGTGTTTACTACATGGTAAATGAATGGATGTTGGATGTCCCGACTAGCCAGTTACCAGTCAGGCCTGGCCATTTCTTGATCAGATCCAATACCAGAATATTTTAAACAGCTGCACTTTATTTACAGCATGATTCTTAGCTATTTGTCGCCTCTGATCTATATGGTGTGTAACAAGGAAATTGATGATAATCTATCGTCACTGATAGTTCTCTTTCTGTGAAAGAAGGGTCTTAGACATGTGTGTGTTTTGCAGGATTTTAGCAAATGCAAATCCCTTATATTGTGTTTATGCCTTTCAGCTTTTATTTTTCCAGATATCCAGTTGACTGAAGAAATAGCAGTTAACTGGCTCCTACATATCTGTGGCGATTAAATTTAATTTATTTTAATACCCACTATTTTTTGCTTTTAAATGTTATCTACAGAACCATAGGTTACAGCAACAACTTAGATGTAAAATGCTAATGTGTTCAAACTGCAAGCTTTGATCAGGAGATGCAATTATGTTGCTAGTCAACCAGTATAGATTTTGATTTGAATCCCATCTGCACCGCTAATCCGCCGTTTTAGTACTTCTCTCATTCCTGTCTTTTCCTTTCATCTTAAAACCATTTCTTATTGGCCCAGCCCAAGCAAACAAACAGTAACCTGCAGTGATAAACGTCTATCCGGTGTTCTCCATTGTTCCGCTCCTTCAAATGCTGTTGGTACACAGTGTCCCCATAGCTTAGTCAGACATGAAGGACTGCCACACAGACAGCCAGACTGACTGGTGGGCATGCACCCACTATGATAAGCTGCTTGATTACCTTTGCATTGCCTGAACCCTTTCTCTGCTAGGTAAATTAGGTGATCCGTTGAGTTGCGTTTGCATCAGCCAAATTTAGATCAGATCAAGCCTGAATGCTTTTCCATGTGTGTTTTTTTTCCCACAGCAGCTTTAGATGTGTCTGTCAGTAATGGAACCTGGCATAGAAGAACTTGAGCAGCAGAACAGTCCCAGACCAAAGCCAGCCCACAATTCAGCTGTTGTTACAGTGTTTTCAGTCAAAGTGCATCTTTGTGCCGCTAAATATCAGCTACCCCACGGTCATTTTGAATGGCAGTAGAGAGGAGTTTAAGCTCTGGCTGATGTGTGTGGCAGTGTGTTTTCATAGAAAAACCTTCTGTGCAAATCTGTATAGCAGTGAATTAACTGACCAGATTATTCAATAAATAGTGTTGTCTGGTCAGGATGACACTATGCTTTTTGTCGTGTTGAGTTTGCACTCACCATTCTGCTGTGTTTTTTCTGTCACTCCCTTTAGCAGGCTGTCTGCTATCGAGTGCAGACGGGACAGCAAGTGGATAACTGTCTGATTTCTATAATATCTTTCAACATACCAGGGGCTTTTTGTTCTTTTTGTGTGTGTTTGCAGAACAGTTCTTGCTGCAGAATGATTTCCAGTCCCTTCTTCCTAGTCTTTCACTGAAACAAGATGGCGCCACGCCTCCACATGGGTCTTTCCTCTCCAAATAATGCCCACTACTCCTGCCTCTAGTTGTTGCTGCTGCAGAGGTCATGTTTTTTATAATGCATTTACACCTGTGGCCTATTTACTTACACATACCTGAAACTGCAGAAGCTCTTCAACTCTGAGCTTGGTCAATGAGAGGAGGAATTAGGGCAGATCGAACACTTTTATTGTTCTCCTTTCCCATGCTCACTGCCCATTAGCTGCCAGGTAAGCTTTTTCTTTGTCTTCTGTGTGGCAATGTTAACAGTGTTAACAATCGCACATGCAGACACACACACCCACACACACGCACGGAGGTAATAACTCTTGCTGATGTTTTTATACCACAAACTGAAGTAATGCTGATTGAATGTTCAGACAGAAACTCTGGGGCTATGACAAAAAGATTAGCATTGCTGCAACCAGTGTTGTAGTACTCGAGACCGGTCATGGTCTCGAGACCCGGACTCAACCTCGGTCTCGGTCTCGGGGCTGAGGACTCGGGATTTTATTTCAAGACCAGTCAAGTACGCAACTTTGGAAGTATCACTAAACTTGCAACATACTGTCCAGTTTATTTGTTAACATGTTTGTTTTCACTGGATGCCAAACGCACCGATGAAAATCCAAGTAATAAGGTGCCACGCAGTCTTCCTCAGTTACGTGTCTCTGTTACCTCCCACACCCTCTTCACACCTTTCACTCGCACGTGGCGCTCCAAGACATGCGCAGTGGTTTTCTTTGAGCGGCAGAAGATGTCTGTCTAATCGTCAGTAATAGAATTGAGCTGCATAAATCATAAGAAATCAGATGGCGACAGTTAATTCAGCAGCACTTCGCTTTCACAGACAGTGGGGACTAGGTCTAACTTTTTTCGTCACTTAGAAAAGAAGCTCAAAGCAAAGCTAGCTGTACAGAGACACATAAGCATTTATGATGAAAAAAATGTCACTTCGCTGAAATATTGTGCGAAGGTGTTGACTAAAGTGTCGCACATATGGGACAACACTGTGTCCAAAAGTCTTCAATATAGTGATGTGACATTCACGAACGATCCAATATTTCTGAACAGCTCTTTACTAAGAAGCAGTGACGTGCGGTGAGGTTCATAGCTGGCGAGACACTGATGTAATCAGAATCCATCCATTCATCCATTTTCTTACACCCTTGTCCTTAATGAGGTCAGGAGGTGCTGGGTCTATCTCCAGCTACATTCCGAGCGAGAGGCAGGGTCACCCTGGACAGGTCACCAGTCTGTCGCAGTGCAACACAGAGACAGACAAGACAAACAACCATCCACACACACACACACCTAGGGAGAATCTAAGGAGACCAGTTTACCTAACAGTCATGTTTTTGGACTGTGGGAGGAAGCCGGAGTACCCGGAGAGAACCCACCATGCACAGGGAGAACATGCAGACTCCGTGCAGAAAGACCCCGGGCCGGGAATCTTCTTCTTGCTCTAACTGTTGCCTTACCAACTGCGCCACTGTGCACCCCGTAATCATAATCATATTTACAAATATAGACCCCCTGCATGTTATAGTTTACATGAGGACATTCCACGCAAAGCTGGAGGGCAAAAAGACTATTCTTTTACATGTCATCCATAGCCGCGCTGCCGGCGTAGAATAACTCCGTTAACTCAATCAAACTTGGACATGTAGACATTGTTAATTTCATGTCATGATGGCAGACATTACAGCACTTTGTGCTGCCTGGCTTCATGAAGCGGGAGAGAGAGTGAGAACAGTCACGGTGACGCCTTGTGCTTGGTTACTTCTTGCTTGTTGCTCCTTGGACAGTGTTCATAGTTGAGTGTTGCTTACTGTTCGGGCATTGTCTTAATTGTTATGTTTAATGGTGCAGACAGTGGTGGTTTCTGACATGAATGATATGGGAAACTGTCCAGGGCGTTATCTTTTTAGATAAGTAGAACAAAGAGTTTGTTCTGCTTTTAATATTGGTTACATTTATTTCAGTTCTAAGTATTTAATATCTTGGTGTTTTTATGGGAATGTGAATCTTTCAGATCAATTTGAGAAGCAATTTTGATCATATTTCACATTTTATTGTGTCATGTAGCGCGGGGCGCCGGTCTTGGTCTTGACTCGGTCTCGGACCCTAAAAGTCTTGGTCTTGTCTTGGTCTCAGGTTAGGTGGTCTTGACTACAAACTGGCTGCAACATCAACTAATAGCTAGCTAGTCTGATAAAAAGAAAAAACATTTTCAGACATTTGAAGGAAAATGAACTTATAGTGTGATGTGGTTGTATTTGATGTTAACGAGCATTTTCTGCCTCACCTGTTGTGAGAGCAGGAAGCTGAGCCGATGTGTGTTGACACAGGCTGAGTAGATTTTGGGGTTCAAGTGGGCTTCTCTTTGTTTTCCAACTTAGCTGACATGCTTTGAAGTAACTTTCATCAAGCTGTATTCTAAAGGCGTGAAACTCACACACTGAGAGGGGCATAAAGGCACCAGCAATGCAGTCATTTTTACATGAATATTTGTTTGAAGGTATTGTTGATTAAAACACATTTTGTTTATTTTGATGCATTCAGTAAAAATATATATATATATTTTTTTAGATAAATGTTTAAAGCTCATACTGGAATTTCAATTTGTTAAGTTGTATAAATAAAGTTTATAGGTGTTGCAGCATTTGAGAATTAAAACATCAGTACCAAGCTTGAGCACTAAGGCAGATGAAATGACTCAAAGCCTTTGCTGAGTAATTGAACTCTGAGATGGTGAAACATAACAATAGGTTTTGATTTGTCAGTCAATTTAGTGCTGCAGTCCTGCTAATAGTTAAGTAAATAAGAAAAGGAGAAAAAAAAAACATTTAAATAGAAAAATGAATAAAGTAGAATGAGTTCAAATATAAAACGTTCATTAATTATGTAATCTCAAACTTGAATATCATAGAATGCAGTTAAACATTCTCAAAGTTATGGTACACGTATGACTTGACTTCATTTTCTGATCCCTCCTTATACATTCCAAATAAGAGTTGCTGTTTCTTATTTGTGCTTTTATACTAAAGCTAAAAAAAATGTGTAGCGCCCTTTTCCACTCTATATAAGAAAACTAAAATGGAGGGTGCTTGTGTTCGATTTCAGTCTGGTCCCCAATCGATGTGCAGCACCAATGACCTAGTTTATTACAAATATGACCCAAAGAAACACTTGAATTTTTGGCAAAATTATTCAGTTTAACTTTATTAAACTGCAGTGACAAGAAAACATGGGTGTAACTTTGTGTTGCAAATTGGTGGGGACGCATTGTGAGGAACAGCCGGGCGGGCGGGTGGGGTTGGTGGGGGCAGTGCACCCTGGAAGGCCTTTGTTTGTGCTAAGACCAAGGCCAAAACTTAAATGTGAATGCCACGCAGTCTTCCTCAGTAACTTATAAATTCTGATGAGGCTTGTAAGAATAATAGTACTTATTGAAAATAAAAACCTTTTAGAAAGTATTAAACATACTAAGAGATGTAAGATGTTGAAACATCAGTCATCTAATTAATCTGTAATGTCTTTCACTTGCTGATGGAATTACTAAAAAATGCAACTTTATGGTGATATTCTAATTTATAGAATGAGTCTGTATATTTGCTCAATGCTTGCCTTCAGTTGAAAACAGTTGCAAAATTCAGCTTATGCCGCCCCCCCCACAAAATGCCACCCTTGGCAGTTGCCCATGTCGCCCATATTAGAACAGCCACTGCAAGTCACATCTGTGTCTCTACTGTCATTTTCAGTGGGACTTTTTGGGGCTAGTTGGGGCATTTGGGTTGTAGACTGACCATTGATATATTCAATTCAAATTTAAATTCAAAAATACTTTATTAAAGTATTTATTAATACTTTATATACACACTATATATAAGTGTATATACAGTATAAAAAAAACAAAAAAAAACATGCCCTTCTCACCCACCGCAGGTGGTTTCTTCCTCTGAGCTCGGGTCCTCTACCAGAGGCCTGGGAGCTTGAGGGTTCTGCGCAGTATCTTGGCTGTGCCTAGGACTGCACGTTTCTGGACTGAGATGTCTGATGTTGTTCCTGGGATCTGTTGTAGCCACTGTTCCAGTTTGGGGGTGACTGCCCCGA
>CAEFZX010005507.1:0-10247 GCA_903066825.1 Alfaro cultratus | reverse complement strand
ATGTCATGTTTTTATTGTTGTTTTTATTGTTTTTACTGTTGATTCTATGTTGCATCATGGTTCTTTTTTTTTTTTTTGATATGATGTGAAGCACTTTGAAATGCCTTGCTGCTGAAATGTGCTATACAAATAAAATTTGATTGATTGATTGATTGATCACACACCATGTCAGAGGACACAGAAAGTATGGAAAAAGGTGTTCCGGTCAGATGAAACTGGAATAAAACCTTTTAGCCAAACATAATCTATAATAGAAATGTGGCCATGGTGGCGGCAGTATCATTATGAGTAGATACATAGATTTTTCACAGGTGTTCTCCATCCAGTATCTTTGAGAATGTGAAAATGTTCTAGGGGTATGGATACATTTGCAAGGAAGTAATCACCATCTTTGGTGATTACACAAAGATGGTGGAACTTTTGTTTTGTCTTATGTTTACATTTCAAATTAACACACCTGCGAAAGATTGAAATAATTATTAATTGATACTTGTATCAATTTGTTGTTGTTGTAGTTCTTTTTCCAGATGTTTGCAGACCATTCCTCTTCTCCTCCTCTGCTGGATTATGTGACCATGCTGCAGTACTTTGCAGCCCACCCAAACCCCAAACAGGGTTTTATAAGAGCACTTAGTGTAGGGTTGGGGAAACATCTCCAGCAGCCATTACTGAGCCTTCTTGTAAATGTGAGTATATAAAAAGCAAAGTGAGTCAAATCAAACCCAGATGTACTGTTGTGCTATATTTCTGTATTTGTTAGATTATTTTATATAAGCCAAAAATAATTACAGAGACACACACATTTCTTAAATTGACATAGAGGTTTTTTCAATATAGTCTCTGCCTGGCACGGAAGAAACCACAGAGCCCACATCCTTCAAGTTCACTGAAGACTACAAAGAGGAGGATGCTCTGTTTTCATCTTGCAGTTTTTTTAAGGACGAGGACGTTCCCATTTCTGCTCTGCTTAACGTCATCTGCCACAAACTCACCAAGATGGAGGGCATTACCCTTCCTCCAGGGAGCACGAGTTACGAACAACACAAACAGGTATTTAGGAATTTCAATTTAGCAAATTACAAATATTTAGGTTTGGAAGAAAATGTGTTCCACTATAATGTGAATTTTGATCACAATTCATGTTACATTCTGTTAAATCTGTAATAATGACGAATTACCCAAAGAGCAACAATAGACCTCATTTAGCATCTCCACTTCTATTTAAGCTTTGTTTAACCAAAGCTCTTCAGAAGAGTTTCACAACACACATAACACCAGATTAGATTTAATAACTAACTATAAATATTGTGGTTAAAAAATTAATGTGTAAAGAATTTAGCCTACCTAGTCCTAATTTAGAAGGTAACAACGGAGAGAAAATGAATTGTTAATGAAGCAGGCAGGTCTTTTGAACCAGGCTGTTTTAGTAGGTTTGTCATCAATCTAAAACATAAAAATGCATTGCCCTGCAGCATGATATCATAGAGTCTCTTCAAGCTGGCTTCAACAATAATTTCTTTAATTCTGTGTAAGAAAAGCAGAGATAAAAGGTTAAATTTCAGGGATACTCCAATTCTATTCCCATATCCAGTAAAATGTTCATCCAATAGGCTTGGATTTGTGGTTAGAATCAGACATATTGAGAAGATACTCATTAGTTTGGATCCTCTTATGGTCCATTTTGGCAGGTTTTCAATACAAAAATGGTCACTAGGAATTGTTTGTCTTTATTTTTATTACTGAAGTTTCCTGAACTGCTAATTAATCGTTTTGTCTCTGCTGTCTGTTTAGAATCTTGAGAATGTGTACATTGAGTTGGGATATGGGTGCGATGAATCAGTCCCATTCTCTGTTATTTCTAAGCATCCATACACCCAAATGCTGATGGAGACTTCAACAAACTTCCAGCTCATTGTAAGTTTTTGCAAATTTTTAAGTATGCTCATTTATCATCTTATTCCTAGACATCTTACCCAACATTTAGTTGCACAATTCAGCATTATGTGTATTTATCCTGCCAACATCTTATTTGCAAATCGTTATTATTTTAACCAATAATACAAATACTAATGTGTTTACTGTCTTTCCTTCAGAATATTCTGAATGCTACTGTCCCATCAGGATGAAAAGGGATTTTAACCGTTTTTGTTTAATCTTTACTTTGTTGTTAAATAAACAGAAAATGCAACCATACCTGCACTGACTGAAGTGGTTTAAACTGAACTGAAATTTGGGATTACATTATGTTTGAAACAACAATCACCTCAGTGATGACAGGAACGACCTCCTTAACTTGCCTTTTCTCTTCGTCGTGGACTCCTGCAGTTTTTCTGAGTGACTTGCTTTTCTAATGGCCTGCCGAACACAAGTAGCATCATTTGTGCTTACAATGAGAGCATTGTCCAGGATAACCTGCATGTCAAGCTTCACGGGCCACAACCGGCCAAAGCACATTCAACTCATAACAGAGTTCATTCTGCAGAACTTCTTATTGGTTTAAATAACATTGGTTTATATGACATTTACCTATTTGTTCATGGTTGACTCCCCAGGAGAAAGACTGTGTGTTTTTTAGGAAGGTAGTAAAGAATATGTTTGTTGGCTTTTTGAAGGTATTTTGTGACTATTTGACAAAGTCTTCTAAATTTTTTCAAACTTTTTTAAACACAGAACTCATCCAGTTCTGTGTTTAAATCAACTGAGAAGAAAACTGCATGCTTGAGATTTAATGATTCACCAGGTGAATCATTCACCCTATTTTCTAACATTTATTTAGCCTTATGCTTTTATCTGTCAGACATAAAACATCAGCAAGTCACTGTGTGTTTATTTAAACATTCACTATAATTTTAACAGCTTATCTTTGCTTCTATTTTCATCTTTTTTTGTCCTCTGCTTTAATGGGTTCATTACATTTACATGCCTGCAAAAGCAGCAACACCGCTCTGTGGTGGTGAAAACAGAGCTATGTAAGATTATGTGATCCCTTACAGATTTCTTTGGTTTTTGATTTTTGTAAAACTTAAGTGTTTTATTTTAATTTTTTTTTCTCCTCATCCCAGTTCATTTGTTCAGTTCAGGTATTTGATTTTGTTTGGATTTGTTTGTTTTTTGCATGATCTTCTTGTTGTAGTTCATTCCTTCTGTTAGCTTAGATTCCTATTTTAGGCATAAGATTTATTTTGTTACAATTTCTGTTTCGGTTTCACTCTTGTGTCATCCTTATTTCACTCAGTCTGCCATTCCCCAGCTGCTGATTATTTACCTCATCACCGCTCCCTTCCCAGCTGCAGTCCCAGCTGCAGTAAGTTTCCCTGATGACCCCTACTCTGTATATTTATCTTCCAGACTCATTGTGCTCCACTGGTTCCCTCTGTTAACCTGCTTCTCTCTGTTGCACCTTATTGCCTTCCAGCCATATCTCTAGTTGCCCACTGGTCCTCAGTTAAGTTTTGTAAGTTCATTTTTTTAAAGAAGATATTTCCTCCAGCTCTCTGCACTTGGGTCCTCCTTTAAACTTGCATCATGACAAATATGTCAATGACTTTGCATCATGGCAGGATGTGTCTGTAAGAAATTTTAACCTACTTCATATTGTCTGGCAGGAAACATACCTCTTTAATTTTTCACAAGTTGATTTGGATTTCTCTTTGTTCTCTTAATAAACATATTTTGTGTTGACTCAGATAATCTGTTTCTGATAGTGAAAACTATTTGATCTGAAAGACCTGACTGTGACATAAAAGGCAGAGGAAAAAAAATATTTTGCAAAATTTCTAATAGTCATACAATGAGGGCTTTGGGAACCCTTCTCCCCCCTTTCACTAAACCCATTATCTCTTTCCCTCCTTCTTCTCTGTTTCTCCCTAACCTTCTCATTGTCTGGTTTTCAACAATGCGGAGCAACTCGCATGAGACAAGTACACAGAGAAGTTCTTGGAAAAATAAGGAAATAAAAGTACCTCAGAGTTGGACCATTTCCATGTTTCTGCAAGAAACCCCCCCCATCTTGGATGCATTCTATGATAAGATATGCAAATTACAAATTTAACAAGTGCATTTTTTTTTTTAGCTTGGTCTCTTGTTTTCCGTTTGTGCTGTTTTCATTTATTTATTTCGCCGTTTGACAAAAAGACTTGAGCTACATACCAGCACATGTTGCTAATAACAGCATGGGTATTGCTTTTTGGATGATCTTTCTTCTCGCTCTTCCTCTGCTTCACTCTGCCAACATCCTAACGGTCTGTCTGATTGGTGAGTATAACTTTAAGATCTCTTTCAACAGTTTTGTATCGCTTGTTAGCAATCTTTTGATATCGCGCTAACATAATTTGTCGAGGTAGCATATAAAAATATTACATGCACATTTTTTATTTTCTGCCCTGCAGGAGGAAGTCACTTCTTGTTGATGGATGAAATTTCTCATACCTTGCACCAGCAAGGTCATGAGGTTTGCCTGTTTTTGCAACTTGGTAACCCAGTTATTAGAGGTATTTACATTTAAACAGAAAACCCCCCAATAGATTTAAGTTACAATTTTGTGATCAATAAATCTATATTTTGGTTCCCCGTAGACTTCATATATATAATATATGTAATATAATAAAAGCTAGTGTTGGTTTATAGTGGTGGTACGCAGCCTTTATCATCCACAGAGCCATTTCAGGCCTCACCTAAAACTTTCATCAAGATCTAATTTCTTGTAACCAACATTTTATTTAAATCTTTTGGTGTTAAAATAGGGAAAAGCATAAAGCCTCTGTAAAAAAAATTATTTACATATTCTGTGGGAAGTTAATATTTATGGAAAGAATGTAAAAAAAATAAATAAAAAAAATACACTGTCCAGCCTAATGACAAAAATAGATTAATTATTTTTACTGGCATCAGCTCTTACCTCTATGCTCTGATGGTGGTAGGTTACAACACCATCTAGTGGCCAAATAAAAATACAAGTTCGTGTCTCATTTATGTATTCGTTCATTCATTAATTGTATACCTAAGAAGAGCTGCTTTAACCTTATAGTTTATATTGTTATGCATATGCTATCCTGTGTCAATAATATTCATTAAAAACAAAAGGGTGATGAATAAAATGGGGAAAACATTGCCAGTTAGGTATGTTGCTGTTAGTTTTAAGCAGTATTCCTTTTATTCATTTTTATTTCTATTGTTGCTGTTATATTCATCGTCGTTTTTATTCACCTATCTCAAAAATTTAACATAATTGTCACTGTACCTTTTAAGCAAATTAATGTTTTAATTAACGTCACATCTTACTGTCGGAACTTAAGTATCCAGTCGTGTAATTTAATATGTGAAGTTTGAAGAGCATATTACATTTTGAAATTTTATTTATTGTCATTATTGTTTATTTTTATATCATTCATATTAAGCCATAAGGGCGCAATTTTATTTTCCAAGGATTTTGCGTTCTGACACATTCGACTGTGATTGGCTGCAGTGCTGCGTTTTGATTGGTCGATCTGGACAAGAGAGCGTGGCTGGACGTCAATGTTTATGTAGCTCCTCTATGTCGGGTTTGTGCAACAGCATCAAGGTCTCTGCAATGTGATTTCCTGACGCTGATTTGTTGTCGTCCCGCATAAGCTCGCCGTTCTCCATCACGTTATGTCGCAGCCTCTGACATGGGGCACCACTAGCCGGTGAAAGACGGAAGAGACGGAGGAAAACGCCGGAATGGCAGGCGCCTTTGCCTTCAAAGGCTGCCAGAAAATTCGCGGTGCGCAGATCAGGGTTCTGCTCGAAGCGAAGGACTTCTTTCTCTTCGACTGCGACGGGGTCATCTGGCACGGAGAGAACGCGATCACTGGAGCGGCCAAGGTGGTGAACGCTCTGATCCGCCGCGGGAAAAACGTGGTGTTCGTCACCAACAACTCCACCAGGCCCCGGGAGAATTACGTGAACAAGTTCACGCGCCTGGGCTTCACCGACGTGATGCTGGACCAGATCTTCAGCTCCTCCTACTGCTCGGCCCTCTACCTGAGGGACGTCGTGAAGGTCCGCGGCCAGGTGTTCGTTATCGGCTGCGAGGGGCTCCGCAGGGAGCTGCTGGAGGCGGGGATCCCCTGCGTGGAGGAGGCGGACGACCCGGACGCCACCATCTACAACTGCGCCCTGGCTCCGGACGTGAAGGCGGTTCTGGTGGGACACGACGACAAACTGACTTTTCTCAAACTGGCCAAAGCTTCGTGCTACCTGAGGGACCCTGAGTGTCTGTTTCTGGCCACCGACAACGACCCGTGGCACCCATTGTCAGGTGGACGGATCCTGCCAGGTATGATGATGATGATGCTTGGAGTAATGAAGCTTGACCCAGTTACAATCAGCTCATTCAAGCGGACAGTTTCCCCCTCTTATGTTTAACATAATATTCTTCAGCTCTGTTCAAACCTAAAAACCTAAAGCTTTGGAGTTGGGTGTGAATCTTTGCTGTAATTCATCCCTCCTTTTGTTTCAAATACTACACATTTTATTGTTCTCTGTTCATTGTTTTTCTATCCCTCTTCACTCCTGATCATCTTAGTCTCATTTTAGTGTGCAGTGAAACAGAAACAACATCCTTGTGAAGATAATGTTTCTGTTCCATTGAATGCAGAATAGAATACGAATGTGTGAATAGAACTTGAACTGACTACATAATCTCAGATAGTCACCATTAAAACTCACCTTTGGTTTGGAAACAACTAGGCTAGGTAATGATTCTGATGAATTATTAACTGTTCTAACAGCATTATATATCGCCTGGTTTGAATGTTTAGGGTTCGGAGAGTGACCTTTAGCCGTCATTTTCAAGTCTTATTGCAAATTCTCCTTTAGTTTTAGGCCTGGACATTGACTGGGACATTCCTTCACATGCAGATGCTTCAATCTTTACCTTTCCATTGAGATTCTGCTACATGTTTAGGGTCACCATGCTGCTGGAAGGTGAAGCTCAGTCCCAACCTAAAGTCTTTAGCAGCTTTTAAAAGTTTTTCTCCCAGGATTGTCCAGTATTTACAA
Source organism: Alfaro cultratus (assembly GCA_903066825.1). Lineage (NCBI taxonomy): Eukaryota > Metazoa > Chordata > Actinopteri > Cyprinodontiformes > Poeciliidae > Alfaro > Alfaro cultratus. Next base: position 3,224 of record CAEFZX010005507.1, on the reverse strand, counting down.
AAAATAGTCTAAACCCCCTCTTTGATGACTGCTGTCCAATTCAAAATTATGGCACTCATTTTAATTTATCATGTGATTGATCTATTGCTTAATGTGACAGGCTTACACACACATTAATTTTTTTTTACCCAATAATAGCTGTAAATCTCAGAGTCAGAGCAGATGAGAAACCTGCCGCAGCATCATGCTGCCACCTTAGGAATAGTGCATCCCAGATGATGTGCAGTGTTAATTTTCTATCAGTGTTTTGCTTGTGAGTCCAAAGTCCAATTGTATCTGACATTTACTCCCATGCGGATTATTTAAATTACACACAGATTAACTTTATGAATTACTTGACTTTATATGTGAATTTCTTGCAGTTTTTTAGATGTATCAATGTAAATACAAATGTATAACACACATTTAACATCAGTGATATGAACGCTTGTGTAAGTCTGTCATAACACTTGGAGCCTCTTTCTGTTTTTGATGTTTTGCTCTCTGCAGGTTCTGGCTCCCTCACTGCCGCCCTGGAAGTGGCGTCGGGCCGTAAAGCGACTGTGATCGGCAAGCCGAGCCGCTTCATGTTTGAGTGCATCTCCAGCCAGTTCAGCGGTGTGGATCCCGCCCAGTGCCTGATGGTCGGGGACCGATTGGAGACCGATATGCTGTTCGGGTCCAACTGCGGCCTGGACACCATGCTCACCCTCACCGGCGTGTCTCAGATCGAGGAGGCCCAGGAATACAGAAGCAGTGACCTGACCACCAACCACAGCTACGTGCCTGACTACGTGGTGGACACCATCGCCGACTTCCTTCCAGCTTTTGAGGAAATAGAAGAGCAGAACGATTGACGAACAATTTCATCAGCAGCACAGATCGCTTTTGCGACATTACGAGTGCAGTGTTGAGTCTCACATTTGCACAAAAATATTCCAGTTTATGGGGAGAAAGGGGGAGGGGGGGGAAAAAAAGCGCTGCTTATATCAAAAGCAACGCACATCTAGGACGAATATCTGAAAATAATAATTAACCTGTGCATTCCTCAGTGTTTCTTCTAGTGTTGTGGCCATTTGTGACTGAACGTTTCGTTGTTGCTGTGTTCAATGGATATACTGCACTTTGTTAATTGGTAGTATTTGATATTAGGGTTTTGAACATTCAAAGTTATTTTTGTAAAACCGTGAATTATTCTTAATTCATGTGTTTAGGAGCTGGTATTGTTTTGTGAATGCAGAATAATTTCCTCTGATCTGTCTGGCTGAGTGTCACCTCGAGCTGAAAACCTGCAGCTCTGGCAGAAAATAAAGCGGAGACTGTAGGCGGAGTGTCTTCTCACCTGTCATGTCTGTACTACATTGTGCCAACATTTATCTGGATAATGAACAACAATGGACTCTATTTTGGAGAACATTAAGGGTGGCCAGTGTTAAGCACTGACATGGGAATATTAGTGTTGTGAATGTTTTTACCATTTAAAGCATGCCAGCAATGGTATCAACAATAAAATACCCGAGGAGCAAATTAAATACTGTTCATCTGATCAGCAGCAGTTGCCTCTTCTTTCAACTAATGCTTCGTATATTTCTCGGATGCCAGAGTTGTTTAAAAATAAATTTTCACAACAAACCAAATCTTTATAATCAATTTAATCCAGTGGTTCACAGCAAAACAGTTTCAAGAATTTTAATAACCACTTTTTTGAAATTTTCCCTGCTTTAAAATAAAACCAGATGTCATTTTATTTTGTTGACTTGCATTTGAGGATAGTTACAGTTCATGCGTAGCTCCATCAAATTTAAATGATCATTTAAAACCAAGCTGTCTCCACTGCTGTCATGGTTCAATTTTATTGAAGAAAAAAAAATGGCTTTTTTGTGTATTACAATGAAACTATCCTTTAGTGTGAACTCAAAATACATTGTAATCATTTAACATAAACATTATGTACATTGCAACAGGATTTATGTCATATATCCTCTGAATTTCACAGCATTAGGGCTGTGCTGATGAGGAGAAGAAAGACTCATCTTGCTTTGGCTGCAGAGAATGAATTGTTTCGGATCACTCTGGTCCACCACGCTGAGGCAAAGAGAAATTACAATTCGGTGTTTAAAAAGAGAAGAAAAAAAAGCACCAAATATCCAATCATTTCTTTAACTACATAATGCTTCTCACACTTCTAAAACAATCTTACCAAGTATTTTTGATCTTGTTTCTAGTGCAAATATCTTAGTACACCTAAATAAGAGAAAACAAAGTTACAAGTAACTGTTGAGAAAGATATAGTATCTTTTTTTAAGCCCATAACTCCTTAATATTCATAAAAAAGTACTTGTTCCACTGGCATATTAATTCCTTTATAACATTGGAAAATGTTGTGTTATAAGTGAAATAATTAACCTGTAGAACTAGTACTTTTTAAAAATCAATATTAAGGCATTATTTACTTAAGACAACCTCCAATATCTTGCTGTTACTTGGAACTAGACCAAAAATACTTGGTAAGATTTTGTGTTTTTGCAGTGCAGAGCTGCAAGGGAGCTGAAGTCTGAACTAATAGACAGGGTACCAGCTCACTGCAGGGCCAATACAAACATCCAAGCACACACACTTTGTCCAATTTAAATGTGCTAAATAATTAAATATACACTGAATTACCAAGTGTACTAGGGTATTTGTTTTTACACACACATGGACTGTAATTACATCCTACCTCAGTAGGACATTCAGTGCACACTGACGCCACTCTAAGGTTTTTAACACCCTAATACTTTGCGGCAGAACTGCCATTTTTTCCCCATTGCTTACACAGAAGTTAATAACGTCTGGTTGTGGAATATTTAGCAGAGAATAAATTATTTCACAGGAAGCATCCCACCATGGTAGGAAGTCACTGAGCTCCAGAGAGCCATCCAGTCTTTCCCAAATGTTTGGTGCTGGACATTATACACCTCTGGCCAAGAAAGGGACTGAAACACCTGAATTACCGTATTTTACGGACTATAAGTCGCAGTTTTTTTCATAGTTTGGCCGGGGGTGCGACTTATGTGTGGAAATTTACACATTATATCATATCACATGTTATTTTCACACTAAACCGCAAGAGGGCGCTCTAGGCCTGTGTTCTTCTACCTTCGGAAAGGTAGAAGAAGTTAGCCGAGCTGTTTACAAGCGACACAGGACGAAGATTTCATTGCGTTTAGTGATTTGGAGTGACACGGATGGTTTGGTAAACTTGT
>CAEFZX010005506.1:0-15033 GCA_903066825.1 Alfaro cultratus | reverse complement strand
CACACACACACACACACACACACACACACACACACACCTACACACACACACACACACACACACCCCACCTACCCCATACTTCTGGTCACCCGGAGCAGATAATCTTTGCTGACAAGCTTGATTTCTATTAAGTCACCTTTAATCCATTTGGACGCGAACGGTGCGCAGTCTCTCCTCTGACACATCGGCATCATCACCAGTCATCATCAGAAGCAGTAGCAGTTGTGCGTGCCTATCTGCAAGCGATAGACCCCCTATTTATTTGTTTGCATAAAAGAAAAAAAAAAAAATCAAACTTGGCGATTTGAAAAAGTCTTGTGTGTAATTTATTCCTTGGTTGACCACTCTATGCATTGCGATATATATGCTGGTCTCAGTATGAGGACGTCCTGTTACCAAAAAAGACTAGGACCTCTCTTCTTTCACAAATATTGGCCCTAGAATTGACCAAATGTAGAACTTGTACTTTAAGCCCATGAGGTGCTAACTGGGTGGGGCCGACTTGTACACAACTGCTTCAATATTTTTTTATTTTGTGTGTGTGTGTGTGTGTCAATGAAGTCCAGTAACTCCAGAGGTCCCTATGTAATTAGGTTAGGAGTTTATTGCTCACCAATATTTGCATTTGCTGCTTTGCAGTCCGATTCATGATGATAAATTCAAGCAGTCAACAATACAATTGATATTGACTTGGCATCACAGAAAAAGCAACTGGAGACCTGTTTGGGCTTTACTGATAATTATTTTATTTTATTTTTTTACCTCAAGCGATTGTGCCATTCCTTCACAGAATGACGCTCTGAGGAGTGAATCCTTTCAAAAACTACCACTAGGCTCTCCTTTAATTGTACAATATCCAACTGGACTGTCCACAGCGACAATGGGACAAGTGTCATAAACCCATTTGGGTCTATCCGAATTGCAGCTTGTTGTCAGAGCACAGCAGGTCTGGGTTACAGTTATTGGCACAAGTAGGATAACACATGAAACACAACAGTTTTAAGGTCTTGATCAAATGTATATTTCTGGTAACATTTGCATTTGAATGCCAGTGAGTTCAAACTGAGCTAATGCTTTCATGCATCGATTTCTTTTGCCGGTTGTGCATCCCCAACTGCATTATTGTGACTTTTTCGACGTGCAACTTTCCTCTCTGCAAAAGCAGTACTAAAGTACTTGTTGATACACCTTTCTCAGAGAGAAAGACATGAACTGATATGGCTGCATTTGTTGTAAAAGGAATATCTGCAATGCACCATCCCATTTCAATGCCAGACAGTGCAGATGAATGTGGTGCAGAATGACACAGTATATATCTCCCACCAAGTGTTCCCCACCTCCTGATGCCCATGTTCCCTCTGCATCCTTTCTCCCTCCTCTTAGCCTCGATGTCATGAAGACACGAATGACCGCCCACGTCTGTGCAAATAGTTATACGCCTCATACGCTTTGTGATTAAACCCAAAGTGAAGTTGTGCCTTCAAGCTGTACTGTCTTTATAGCCGTCGCCCCTTTCAGCATGTGTCATCTCTGCTGTGAACACATGATAAGGTCCCTCGCCTAACCTGTTCTTCTTTTCCAGCTGAGATCCAGCACTGCCTGGTGAGTGCTGGGGATGTTGGCTGCGGCGTGTTTGAGTGCTTTGAGAATAACTCCTGCGAGATACGAGGGCTGCAGGAAATCTGCATGACGTTTCTGCACAACGCTGGCAAATTCGACTCTCAGGTACTAAGCTAGTCTGTCTGTTTGCAGACATTTTGCTGCACGGTTATCCTCTAAAACCGCAAAGTAAATGTTTGGGTTTTTTGTTTTTCAAATGTGCTATCTGAAATGCACTTCACATTTAATCTCTTCGGTTTTGCTTACGGTCGTGTGCCAGCTGGCCTGGGGCCCAGTTAGCTTACTTTTCATACATAGAGGAGGTTGACACCCAGCCAAATCAGGCTTGACTACAGTGTTAATATGTCTATAAGGTCACACACTAGGAATGCACATGTATGAGGGCCAGTTACATAAATTTAATCGAAACCGGACCATTTAGCCACTGACTCTAGAGTTCATTCTTCAATACATGCTCCTGCACCTGTTTGCTGCACACTTCCAGTCAGCTGGCTGAAAGAAGACAAATAGCAATTTGGCTGCATGGGAACATTTCTAGTTTAAAAAGAAGGATTTTGTAGATATTACTATAACCACAGAAATTGTATTATTTTAGCATCAGCATTTCTTGTGTATTCCAATGAAAACAAGTTAAATCATATTGTACGTTTTGTTAAACAGCATTTAGATGCAAGGCCTAAATAAGTTACTTGACTTTATAGGTTTCATTCAAGGCAAATTATGGGACCCATATGGGTAAATCTTTCTTGCAGTATTTGAACTTATTTTCTTAATACCCATTTAAGACTCAGCAAAGACCTACACATGGTAACCAAAACGTTTTTCTGATAAAAGTTGCCTTTCATAAAGTCAATTAGGCCCATCAGAGAAACTCATTTTGAACACTGGCCACCTTCAGTCTGAGCAAAATCCACAAGTCTCACATACCCATGTTGGCTGGTTTATACCAGCCCATAGATGGAGGCATTTTTCCTCCTTTTTCAGCTAGCTGATGATGCATTTATCCAAGGGTACTTCAGTGTCTTTGTCTTTGTGTTATGCATGCAGGGGAAATCCTTCATCAAGGATGCTCTAAAGTGCATGGCCCATGGTTTACGCCACAAGTTCAGCTGCATCAGCAGAAAGTGCGTGACCATTAAGGAGATGGTGTTCCAGCTCCAAAGAGAGTGCTACATCAAACACAACCTGTGCTCTGCTGCAAAGGAGAATGTGGCAGTCATGGTGGAGATGATCCACTTCCAAGATCTTTTCCCTAAAGGGTAAGCGGCTGCACTGGGTTACCTCTTCTCTCTTGTCTCACTCTTTGCAATTTTAGTCTTCCATTGAAAGTTATTTCTAGTCTTTTCAGTGGCCTCATCACAGTTTTTCATCCTAATGTGCAAGATCATGATGTATTTTATCTCCAAATCTTAAATCACAGGATTAATGTTACTAATCCGCCTCTCTCTGCCCAGCCCATACGTGGAGCTGGTGAATATTCTCCTGAGCTGCGGCGAGGAAGTCAAGGAAGCACTAACTCGCAGCGTCCGACTACAGTGCGAGCAGAACTGGGGGGCGCTGTGCGACAGCCTGAGCCTCTGCTCCTCCCTCGTCCCTTCTCCTGCCAGCGCCATTGTTGAACACCACCACCACCACCCCTTCCCTTCTCCCCATCTAGAGCCAGAGCACCCACGCCTTCCACGCCAAGGCGACAAGGAAAGAGCTGGTAAGGCAGTGCTTAACGCTCACCCGCGCAATCGCGGTCAGGGGTCCCGGCGCCACAGTCCAGAAGCAGCAGCGGTGACTGAGCAGGAAGACCCCAAGGCCGACATTCGAAGGTGAAACCTCAAGAGAGCTTTGTACCTCTTGCAACATCTAAAAAGCCACATTTGCAGACTTATGCACACATCCATGCCATCACAGGAAGACACACATGCACACACATGCCTCTACACAAGCAGAAACTCCCAGACAGACTGAGCAAAAGGAAATAAGTCCCGATCTTTCCTTTTCTCTTCCACCTCTCCAGTCATTCCAGCAGTCCCACATGGTAAACTTGCAGGGTAATTGTGGTGTAGACTTTAGGCCACAGGTTTTTTTTATTTTAATGTTTTATTTTTTTTATTTTTTTTTTTTATGAATAACAGTTGTTACCATAACTATTTCAACTGTTAGGTATTTTTTGGCTCTAATATAGCATTTCTCAAATCATTACTGACTGTAAGATTTGATTATATTTGTATTATTTATTTTATTCTTTATGCAATGTTGAAATATCAAAATGTACATAGAAATAAACTTATCTATATTTATATGACCATGTATAAATATAGCTACAATATGCAATACTGAGATACTATTGATGACAAAGTATACAGTGTGCTGTCATTCTCTTTACAGTATTGCACCAATCATACATTGAAGTGTAGATATGTAATATACACCATTTTGCTGTTTCAGAGTCAGAATGTTTATAATGCCCTCATAGATACTTGACGATTAAACAGAAATTGTACAGGTTTTGTCCAGTTCTGGCACATATGAATCTTAGTGCATGATGCCCATAAAGCCGACAAACTTGTGCATCTTTTAAAAGCAAAAGTGCGCTCTTAAGAGGTTATAGATAGTTCAGAAAATAATAATGGCTCATCTGCATAGAGAGACATAAAAGCTAAGACTGATCGAGTTTAAGCTCATCGAGTAGGAACAAAGCAAGATAGTTGTATTTTTTTTTTTTTTGGACCCTGCAGCCTCACAATTATTGGGTAAACTCTTTGTGTCTTATTTTCATGCAAAAATCAATCTCTCTTTGATTGCTACCAGAGCTTCAGAAACTCAGTCTCAGAAACATTTCAGTCATTTGTGTAGTCTCTTCCAAAAGTATTCACACTCATTAAACTTTTTCACATTTTAGTTATGTTACAATCACAAACTTTGATATATTTTATTCAAATTGTATGCAATAGAGCTACACAAGGTAGTGTGCAAATGTGAAGTAGGAGGGAAATGCATTGTTTCTCTTCCAAACTGGAATCTGAAAAATGTTTCATTGACTGTCATTCAACCTGGTTGAATGATGGCTGTTACAATGTTTTGATGTGTGTTTCTACCATCTTTATACAGCTATAGAATGAATATTCTTTATATTGTTTGCTAAATGGCTTGAGCTTAATCAGATTGCCTGACTAGTCTTTAGGAATTTTCAAGCCCTGCTATAGATTTTTCCTTTAGATCTGGGTGGCTTGGTGGGGGTGATTATTTTTGCAAGAAGGCGAACTTACACCTCAGTCTTTAACTGGTTTTCTCCAGGATTGCTCTGTATGTAGCTATATCATTCTACTCATCAACTATGATCATGATTTGCCTCCCTGACCTTGCTGAAGAAAAGCTTCCCAATGGCTCCTTCTACCAAGCTTCATATGTTGATAGTGTTTTCAGAGTAAGGTGGAGTGTTTGTGTTCTGCCACACATTGTATTTTGAAGTTAGGGCAAAAATCTACATATTGGTTTTATCTAGTAGAAGTACCTTCTTTAACATCTATGTTGTGTTCTAAACATGGCTTAGGACAAACTTCCAAAGCGACTTCCTATGACTTTGCTTCAGCAATGTCTTTCTGTCATTAGCCACCATTCAGTATAGGCTACACTTGTGGAGTTAACAACTAATAGTTGTCCTTATATTAGATTTTTCCACCTGAGCTTTGGATTTCGAGTTTTACTTCACAATTATTCACTTCCTTGTGCTAGTGTATTGCATAAAATCCTATTTTAATACAATAAAGTTTGTGGCTACTACGTGAGGTGAAAAAGTTCAAGGCGTATGAACACTCCTGCAAAGCACTGTATAACTTCAGCTTGTTAATAAATAGTCAATGAAGAGTAATTCATTCTCGGTCAGCTATCAGTGAAGTGCAGCCAGGGGAGGGTGTTAAGTTTGAAATGTAAAAATCATAAAACATCACCGTGCCTAAACTGGTTAATGTCCACAGTGACCGCTTCTCTGTGATTTACGCGAATGGATAATTGCTTTGTCGTGAAAAGATTTAATGTTGAGTTATTTTTATATTGGAGTTGAGCCACAGAAGTCTTAGATTTTGCACTTTGGATGATTGTCGGTTTGTGCTGGACAGCTTAGCCAAGAGATCCACATTAGCACAGCAGTCACCCTCTAATCAAAAGCTATATTTCATCTGAGCAGCCTGGTTTCCTTATCAAGCACACCACCGAGTCCCGCATCGCCGCACGGCTCCTTAAGACCCGATTTAGCCCCATTCTGTGCTTGGGCCATACCACTCTCTCTGGCATCTCTGAGGGTAGGAAACAGGCTTAACAGAAACCTTCCAGATCTCTGGCTGTCTCTAAATTAGCCCCTATCCCTCTCTGGACTCTGGGTCAGACGTGAAGGGCCACCCATCAGAGCTGCAGGCAGCGCAGCAAGGACCCAGGAAGTGGGCTAAGTCCACACACAGGGACTCTGGCGTTGTTATTGTAAATGTTATATTTACCGAGGCCACCAGAGAATTCCTCTGGGCCGCGGCCAAGAGCCAGCAACACAGGGAAGGCAGGGAGGAGTGAAAGCGCGAGGGAGATGGTTGCAGTCAACGTCTTATTTCAAAACAAATTGTTGATTCACTCTGTCATAACTTTCCCTTTTGCTCTTTTTCTCTTACTCCTTAAGATCAAAAACACAGAGTCATGCTTCAGCTCTGGAAGCACAGTACTTGAGCACAATGCACCTCATGGTGTGGAGGGGTGGTGCAAAAAGCAAACACAAATTCCAGCTCAATCAACACATTTTCTATTTTCTCTTTAAATTTATTTCCCTATGGACATTTAAAGACTGTAATACTTAAGGCTTTCAGGCTGTTGATCATTTTAATGTTTTTTTTCTTTTTTTCCTTTTTTTTTATTTAAAGTTGATTGTGGAAAGTTGGGATTGCTGTGATAATCCCAACACAGGACATAAGCTAATCCTCTTGAGAATGTACTGTATGTGTTTTAAAGTGACAATCTGTTCAGCTCTCTGTCATTAGGTTTAAAATATGGCTTTTTGTAATGATGTATTGTGGCTTGAATGGCTTTTCTTGTATGTGCTCTGAGAAAAATGAAACTAACCATGTCCCTGTATTCCTGGTGCTCTGCTGCCACTTCACGTTGCTCTCCTCTGTTAAGCACAAGGTAATAGAAAACAAGAATATTTTTGAGTTAATATCACATCAGGCCCTGTCACTATCCTTGGCTCCTTCTAAGCTGTATTGTTTTTCTCATTAAAGTATTTTGTGTCATAAAACAATTTGTGTCCGATTTTATTTTCTGGAGGCAAATCTTCCCTCCGGCTCCGAGCAGAGCATCAATGAAGGCCCCGGTGTCTCAGGTGTACCCTCAGGTTAGAGGACACCGTATTCTCACAGGACGTGCTGCCTCCTTTTTCTAACGGCGAAACAGAGGCCATGTTTCAGGTTTCACCGACTGGAAATATCTTCCCTTTTGGGAGGCCTAATCGTTTACGTCACCGGATCTGGACTGCGTGCAATGCGCGAGATGGGTTTTGAATGTCAGTTTTTATGAGTTGCCCCAACAGTGTACATTGCCTCACCAAACATTTAGACAGGGTTCTAATGTGAAAGGGCGCCTTCCAACTGCTTTTTTTTTTTTGCAGCCTCGCTGGTAGTCTTGGGTTCAAGTGTACGGTTTTCCTTGTGAGGCACATTTAGATCTTTGTAACACAAATCCTGCCCTCTTTTTTCACTTTGTCTGCACTCTGACAGAGAGGGTACATACCATGTCATACCATACCAAATAGTTTCTGTAACAGCAGCACCTCTGCAGTTCAGTACGTCCCTCCCTCGCATATTGCAAGTCAGCTCTCAGCGTGCAACCTTTCTAAATAACCACTAGGTGGCGGGATTTCCTCTGAAACCCATATGGTTGCTGGAAGCAGGTGTTGGATTTTAACGAGAGGGTGACAAAATAAAGCCACAAATTCTTTAAGAGACCCAAATAAAGGTCAAATAGCTCTTGGTGCAGATTTTATTTGAAATTTGACCTTAATGTGAATTATTGCCACATTTTCTTATGGGTTTACAGATGATTAACGGGACAAATTCGAAAGAAACAAGTTTTAAAGCACTGGGATATTATGGTAGGAAATACAATACCTTTCAATTATATATGTTTCCCTTGAACTTTGTCACCATACAACCACGAACTTTAATAGTTTTTCATGCACAAACAGAAAGTTGTGTATAATTAAGTGAAAGAAAAATGATGGTTTTCAGATCAAAACTAGATTAATTTAACTCAGCCTTTTACTCTGACACCCCTAAATGACCTTCAGTGAAACCAGAAGTCCCCTAATTGGTAAATCAGTGCATAATCTGTCGGTCTAAACGAAAGTGTTCAGTAAAGGCCTCAGGAGTTTTGCTTGAGAATATTAGAGGAAAAATCAGTAACATACCAGATGGGTCAGGGATAAAATGGTTAAATTGTTTAAAGCAGGATTTGACTTAAGTTTAAAACATTTAATGAAGAACTGTTCAATCCACCATCTCAAATACAAAGGAGAATGGCACAACTACAAACCTACCTAAACATGGCTATCATGAGGCCCATGGTAACTCTGGAGGTGCTGTCGAGAGTCACACCTCAGGTGGAAGAATGTGTTGTGTACTATACAAAATATGTTTTTTTCTTCAAAGAATAGCCATAATAAAAGTCCTGCCGGCAGTTTGCTACAAGCCATGTAAGGGACACAGCAAGAAGCATGTGAAAGAAGGTCAGATGAGACGTTTGACCTTGGATCTTCATGGCAAAAATGTGAAGGACAACTACCACTGCACATCACCCTGAACACAGCTGATCAGAGCTGATGGAAAGATGGATGAAGCTAAATGCCGTTCTGTTATGGAAGCGAACCCGTCAGAGTAAAGTCAAAAATCCAATCAAAAATCTGTAGCAGGTCTTAAATAGCATTGTCTACAGATGCTGTCCGTCCAGTTTAGACTGACCTTTCAGTCTATCGCATAAAATCCCAGTGAAATACCCTGACTGTTGAGGTAGTAACATGGCAAAAAGGGGAAAAGCGGATATGAAAATTGTGAAAGCTGGAGCACTTTCTGTGTGTGTATTTTAGTGAGAAAGCAAACAAAAGAAAAAAAACCATCAAGGCCACAGTGTGGTGCAGCACACACTGTCTAGACCACAGAGTGTGTATGAGGGAAAATTATGCTGTGTCACTCTCTGCTACTTACAACAACACTTGAGTCTGAGATGGATGACCTCGTGGGCAAAACAAAAGGTGGCTGACTCTAAGCGAAATCAGCTAGACTTCAGTTAGAAGTCACTGTCTCCCACTTGGAAGACAGTGACACAGCTTTTTTTCACCGATATGGTGAAATTAGCAGAGAGGGGGCTGGACCACAGAGTGGAGGCTGTGTGTCAGAGCATAGAAACCTGAGACAGCTGGCCCCAGGCACTCTGTGGACGTCTGTCCTGTCCTCCACAGCTATCTAATGAATTAATGACTGGGTGCCTAAGTTACACAGATGAATCATTTAGGATCCATTTGGGGGTGAATGCATGGCTTGCACTTTTGTCTGCTGTTGGGCCTTCAAAACATATTTATATAATACTGGATGTCCTTTAAGTATTTTGCTGCATAAAGACTCGCCCTACCTTCTCTGGGGAATAGCTTGCTGCTTTTACAGACAAATTATGCTGACACAGCTCAAAAGGCTTATGGCATGCAGATGCACACACCTTCAAACCCCCATCAATGCTTTCTCTTTCTCACTTGGAAGGTCAGACTATTAAACCTGCAACACCTGGACTGGCTGTTTGGTAATGCTAAGGGAAACCAGACACTGAAGACACATCGTTGTGTTGTTAAACCAACCCAACAGGCCCTGCAGAGAGTGGGATGGGTTGGTGCCTGCCACAGCTACTCCAGGATACAAATGAAGGGTGGGTCTGCCCAGGGGGACTCACAATGCCACAAAGACTACAGAGATGAAACCAAGCAATTTCTCACTCTCTGTGTTTCTTAAGTGCTTTTCTTAAGGCAGGTATCATTTCAATGTATGTGTATAGATTTTTCTATAATAAATATCTATCAATCTTAGGTGATGACATGGAAATACAATCCAGATTGAAGTGGAGGACAAACCATTTGTTTACCCAAATCGTCTCATTTGCATTGGCAAATACTACACCATGGTTATGAAATCTATTGACTGCGAGGATATTGAAATTCATAACTCATTTACTTCTTTTCTTCAAGCTTTAAGTAAACGTTAGCCAAGCGTTACTTGGGTAACTTTGGTCAAAATTGGTAGAAATGTAACAGTTTGGTCTACACCCCAAACCTTTTGTGGCAAAAAACTAACATGGCACATCATTTTCAAGTTGAAACATTATACTGAGTATATGCTTGTCTTCACCAGGGACAAGAAAACTGGTGAGAGTTGATAGGAGACGGATGGTGCTAAAAACAAGCCAATCTTGGAAGAAAACCTGTTAGACGGTGTAAAAGACTTTAGACGCGCTCAGATGATTCACCTTCTGGTAGGTCTTAACAACTAACTAGAGCTACAATAAAATTGTTTACATTAAGACAAATTCATATTAGAATGGACACCTAAAATTTGCTATTCACTGGTGTTCTCCATTTAGTCTGATAATATTGTAAATAAAAGGTAAATATGTGTGAATACTTTTGTATACTTTTTCAAAGCACCGAAGGCAGAGACCTGCTTCTTTAAGAAATTACTATTTTATATTCTTGAATGACCACAAAGTTATGAATGTTACAAAACGTTTAAAAAGCTGTTTTGAAAGCCCACTGCACACCCCACGGGAAACAGAAACACACATATATGGTATTTTTAATCTTCATTAATCTACCTTTCCTACAACTGCTATTGATTTCAAGCCCTCCTTATTTGGAAAAAGATGGAACTGCCGTTCATTGACAATATGTGACGTGGGCGTGTGCTTACAGCAATTATCCTATCAGAGGGCAGATTACAGACAATGTGGGCGGGGCGATGTGGAGGAAATCCTTTCACAGAGTGGCTGGCGGAGGGAGCGGGAGGCGGGGAATGGAGACGGAAGTGTCTCCCCACTGGCCCAGCTGTCATCTAGAAGAGAGAGAGAGAAGACCCATTTACACCGGCTGCTTAGGAAACCCAGAAAAAGGGAAAACGCTAAAATATGGCAACATCTTAACGATAAGGTCATGACGGCGAACTGAAGGTAGCTATATCTGAAATAATGCAATTTCAGGTTGTTGATTCGATGTCGCTGCGGTTAAAGGCCTCGCTGCGTTACTTCGATAGGTAAAAAAAAAAAAATGATGACAAGGATTGGTAAGTGTGTGTGACATTGAACGTACAGGACACGAAACAGACGAGGTCGTTTAAAGAGCCACGCACCGTTTCCAAACTTGCCACTGATAAGGCTGTCGCGTGCGCTGGCGAAATTTTCGAGAGACGTTAAAGCGGTTGAGGTCGTTTATTGCCTTCTGGGTGGTTTGCAAATACGCTACAACGTCTGCTGGGTTATCGACCATTATCCTAGCTTAGCGGCTTGGTGAAGGGAACTACCCTGGAGACGTCAGCAACACTTTCCCCTGTATTTAAACGGTTGTTTTTGAAGAGGTCATTGCGGTAAAAGGGACATTAGACGGTGGGTGTACGTGCTGTTCGCCTGAGTGGGGTTTAAAATGGACTCTGCGTGATTAAAAGGGCGCATGAGCAGCTGTTAGCTTTGCTGCTAGCTGCCTGACGACCTTTGGAGACGTCAGCCTGAGCAGAGCAGGCGTCCAGCAGCCTGAGTTGGTGAGGCTGGGTGTTTTCCGAGCCTGCCTGCCACAGTGTTATATTTCATCCAGGCCTCCCATGGCCTGGCCAGTCAATGATTTAATCTCATTGATTGCATCACAAGACCAGGCAGGCTGCAGCAAAGACACATTCTCTGCGTCTGGTGTGGTTATTTATTTTTCATTATTATCTTTTAACAGTGATCAAATGAACATGATCATGTAATCCGGCCTCTGTCTGTCTGTTGTCTACCCACATTTTAGGATAAAGAAGACTGTGAAAGCTGAAAACCTACAGGGCGTCCTAAATGGGGGACTACGGCTTTGGAGTTCTGGTGAAGAACGGCAGTGGTAACAAATCTGCTTTCCCTGTTAGGATCCCTCCTCACCTCCAGCCACAGCACCTTCAGCACTCCTCCAACCCCCCCAGCCCTCCTTCCTTTGTAAACAACGCCTGCTCCACCAATGGGGGCAGTGCTTGGCTCTTCCCTACCATAGCCCAGCACGGTAACATGCAAGATGAGATCCTGGACTCAGACAAGTCCAAAGCCCTGGACCTCCAAGACATGCAGGAGAAGTCCCAAGTTCAGACCCAGCCTCAGACTCTGTCTCCAGGCCAGCAGGAGGTCGGAGGAGGCCTAACGGAGCTTGAGGGAGCCCATCCTGAAGATGGCTCCTTGGAGAAGGGTTCCCTGGAAAGCAGCGTCGGAAAAGAGAAGTTAAGAATCGAGTCTCCGGTGTTGAGCAGCTTCGACTACCAGGACAACCTTGGAATGGCAACAAGCTGTGCACAGTCCACCTCTTCCCCATCTTCGCTGACCAGCTTTAACAACTGGTCCCCTGCTGTTCCATCTAACCAGTCTCCTGTTGTCGGGGAAGATGTTGGCGCGTTCTTCGGTCCTGCTGGCTCCAACACAAACGGCCCACCTCTACTTTTCCAGAACTTCTCTCACCACGCCGGTCCTGGCTTCGGCGTAGGAGGTAGTTTCTCACCACAGATTGGACCAGTCACCCAGCACCACCCTCCCACAACCCATCCTCATGGTCAAGGGGTTCCGCAGCACCGCCGCTCCCCAGCTAGTCCTCATCAACCCCAGCCTTCCTTCCCGCCGCACCCCCATCGTGCTGGACCTTTCCCCCAGCTGCCCCACCTTGCTCCTGCTCAAAACAAACCCCCGTCTCCTTGGGGAAGTTACCAGAGTCTGTCCACTCCAACGTCCACCTCCTGGAGCCCAGGTGGTTACAGTGGCTGGGGAGGCACACAAGGGGTTCGAGAGTACCGTCGGGGCGTCGGGGGAGGGGTGACTAGCCTAAACTCCTACTCCCCTTTGAAGAAATCCTTCCCCAACAACCAGGTAGATGATTACTGAGATCAAATTCGTGAACCTTCTCAGATATTTACCACCATTAAGAAAAATAACAGATCTGGTAATCTATTTTGCAGATTCCCTCGCAGAAGTTCCCCAGAAATACCTCTGGCATCAACCACAAGGGCTGGGTTGAGGACAGCATGAACCGTAACGACGGCGTCTATTCTTTCCAGGTTAGCAGAGAAATGGGTTACTGTATGTTAAGTGTGTTAAGAAAGGGTTTTAAAGGAATTGAGAGTCAGTAATTCTTATGTAAACTGTGTATATGTCTTGTGTGGTTTTCAGGAACAAATGTTAATCCTGTTTAGCATGCTAGTCTGTGTCGAATGCAACAAACGGGCCTTTTTAGCAAAACAGGATACGTGACAGCTAAGCCATCTAATTGAATGAATAGAAACTTGTTGAGTGTGTTCTTATGTTCTTAGGCCTTATCTAGATCATTTGGTTAAATGAGAGCAGTCTTATCATCTGGTCTGATCACATGTGCTTCCTCTTGTCCTGATTTAAGAAGTCTTGTGCTCCTCTGCTGCTTTGTGTGCCCTCAGCTCTCTCATATACTCAGTGTTGCGAGTCTTGCATGGTTTGTGTTACATACTAGATGAATTTTAGGGTTTTTATTAACCTTCTCGAGTGGATATCTTGCAATGTGGTATTACAAGAAACAATGGATAGATTCCTTTTTTTCCTCCTTATCACTGTACTGTCACAGGAATTGTCACTGATGGGTTTTTGTAGTTTGCCATGCCAGTTTTTGTAAGCTGCTGTACCTGAAGTGGGAAGCGGCACGTCTAAATGTTGTGGTTTTCTCTTCCAGCAGGATAGGACACGGTCTTTTGATGGGTTCAACATGCACTCTCTGGAGAACTCCCTGATTGACATTATGAGGGCTGAACAGGATTCCTTAAAAGGTTAGTTCCCACACCAGCAATTGTTTTCCTTGCAGCTGGCTTTAGACTGAGGTTGAGGATCGGACATGAAAATAAAATAAGTGGCAGTTGATTGGATTTCATATTTTCATTTGCTTTTGCTTAATGCGGTTAGATACAAGTTCTTTTTGAGTTTTAGTTAGATTCCTAACTTAAACTAAATCTGCAAAATGTACTTTGAAAATATTGAATATTATTGCCATGCAATTAATTCATTATTAATCTTGATTATAAATTTGTAACCAGACTTTAAAACTATTTATTCCAAGTCATGTCATTATTGTGAAATTCACAAACATCAACATGTCTATCTTGTTTTTCTGTTGTCAAGCGGCAATAATGGCTACAGGAATTATTACACAGTAGTAGAACAGGGCTTGAGCTTTTTTGTTCATTTTAATTTTTTAAAATAAAATCTAAAAGTGTTGCATGATACCATCATTCCAAGTGGGAAGGGGATGAATCCAATGTGGCTCCCTCACATAAAACTTAGTGATGGCTGCAATAAAAAAAAGCATTTATAGCACTTCCAGCACTTTATCTCAATAAATATTTTACACACGGTACAGTGCAACCTTGAAAACACTGCTACAGCATTTTAATGCCCAAAATGCCAAAAAAAAAAAAATACCGCTTTAGTCTCTCACTATTAGGGATTATCCAGGTTATTTAGTACGTTTTGTGATTACAACATAACTCAACTGGAACTTGTTCCTGATTCATGATAAATTTTTCTCCTGTTTTTATGAACTATTAAGAATATTGATATTCCCAGCTAATCCTTGTGTTAAAATCAGATTTAAATTAGTAGCACAACATTAAAACGAGTTTCAGTTCAGTCTTCTTTACAGCACATTATTGGTTGGATGAAATATATTTTTATTATTGCTGAATGTTGCAGGGACAATATCGATTGTGGTTATATTGGAAGATATAATACTTTCATCAGTGTTTTCAACATTTTACATAAAGTGTGGATATCAAGGAGAAAGAGAAAACAGACTGAAGATATTATTGAGTGCATGGTACTTAATATTTAATTTCTTACCAAATATTGCATCTAAGCAGTTTTTATATTGCAGTGGATATACATTCTGATTCAGTGTATTTTGCAGATTAGGCTCAGTTTTACAAGTAACGCTTGAAAGAATTTTAGTCAGCATTTACTTTTTTCCCAAATCCAGTTTTTTTTTTTTTTTTTTTTTTTTTTTTTTTTTTTTTTTTTTTTAAAAAGGTTTTTTTTTATTTAAAAAAAATTTTTATAATATTTATTTTATATAAAATTTTTTTGTGTGTTTTTTTTTTTGATATTTTTTATAAA
>CAEFZX010005505.1:0-11584 GCA_903066825.1 Alfaro cultratus | reverse complement strand
GTGTATAACAAACAAGAATTAATTAAACTTTAAAGCAAATTTTAAGCTTTTAGTGGGTCATCACTGCCAATATGTCAGTATGGTATTTTAGATGTCCTCTGTTGGAGAAAAATAAAAATCACTCATTATTCCATTTGTATTCATGTTGGTGTTTGCTGACACTGCTCCACAGTGGGTATCACCAACCTTTACATTCATATATTTATCTCCCTCGATCTTCCATCTCTCCTGCTCTAACGCCGACCCGCTCTCTAACTTGTGCTCACAACAGTTGAAGAGATTTGTCTGTCTCAGCATTCACAGCACATTTCTCAATGACCTACAGTTTCAGCACAAAGTCCCAGTGGCTCACTGGCTGCCATATCCCTCCTACATTCAAAATCTACAGGCCATCTTATTTCAAAGTTTTGCCTTTGGTCTGTCCAAACTGGGTTTAGAAAAAGAGAATACATTATTCTTGGGTGAGATTTCACTTGTCATCTGTCTTCCTTCTTTTAACTCCCAGGCACAGACAGCTCACCTGGTCTTGGAGGATGGTACAAGGATGAAAGGGTTTTCCTTTGGGCACAGTGGCTCTGTAGCTGGGGAACTTGTCTTCAATACTGGCCTGGTGGGGTAAGAAAGAAACTTTGTCTTTTGTTGTCACACCATTCGATCTTAAACAAAACTGTACTCTGCAACAAATGTCTGTCAGATAAATAAAATAAGACTAAAAAGACAGTGGCTTCTCAGAAACACTTGTAAAAAAGCTAGGACACTCCAGTAAATTTTAAAATCTTTATTAACCACTGTTCAGATAGTGCCTCCTGTCATTAATGAATAACTGAAAAAGAAAGTGATTCTTAATCCTGCCCAAACCGCACACACAAAAAAATATTTGACTTACTGCAAAAATATCCAGAAAATGTGTTTTGTAACAAAGAAAAAAGTTAGGACACATCACTTCCTAATTGCTAGTGTTACCCTTTTTATCTGAAATAGCTTCTGTGAGAAACTTCCTGTAGCCTTTTAATAGTCTTTGACATTGATCTGAGAGAAACTTACCTCACCCCTCACTTTCAGCTGTGCGGTGTTTGAGAGATTCCTTGCATTTTTTGCCTGTTTCAATTCACACCACAGCATGGTTGATGGATTTACTGCAATGTTTTGGTTTTATTTCTTCTTTAGTGTTAATTATTTTTTACAGATGGTCTCACATTTTAATTAAATGTTGTAACAAACTAAGTTTTTTAAGGAGCTGTTTTGGACAGCTACTGCTGAGCACAAGAGCCTCTTGTAGGGGTCTGTTTTACAACGGATCTGAAGAGTCTGACTGAAGACCATCTGTCGCTCAGGGTTAACCATTATTGTCTTAAAGCTTACTTTTTGGTACAATCAGATCCAGAGCAGTTCTCAGAACTGATCTGGCCTTCTTTATGATTTTTTTATGCAATACTGGTGACCCGACTCTACCCCAACAGACATTAGCAGAATAGACTGTTCTCTTCACAACAGAGAACAATCTGTTGTGACTGTTTCTCTGTCACAACAGACTTATAGAAAATCTGCGGCATCTTGCTGCAAACCCTGAAGGACCCAAGTCTTCTCAAGAAGTACAGTCTGTTCAGTCCCCTCTTCTGAGGCAATGCGGAGGCAACAACAAAGTTGTTGCCTCTTCATGTGCCTGTTTTCTTAAGCACCCTCCAACACTTGGTAGAGTTCATGATGAACTCTATGATGGTTTTCTGGCAGAGTCTTACTAAAGCAAACAATCTTCAAAGCATGCTATTTTCAGCTCCATACTGCAGAGTTTTGACAAATAGCAATTCTGTTCTGTTGTTTAGTTTTACTCCTCTGTTCAAACAACATTATTCCAGAATTATTGGTCTATGCCTAGATTTTCTGTGGAAACTGTTTTATCTGATCTTTATATTTTTTCTTATGGAGCAAATGTTTCCTCCTTTCATACATCTCATGAAAGTTATGATTGCAAAGCCTCTCCCTCTTCCATTTCAACAGTAGCAGTAGTGTGTTTTGGGTCCCATGATGACATTTTAGGGCTTTATGATACTTACTTAAGCATCTTTTTCAGGGTGAACTGTATGCTTGTAAAACTTTATTATATGGTATTGTTAGAATGGATCTTCAATATCAGAGTCTGAAAATCTGCAGGTGTCCTAATTCTTTCACATAACTATGGACTAAATAACTTCATATATTAAGATTATTAGTACGTAGACACATAAAAAAAAAAATAAAGCCTAACACTGAGTTTAAATGATACCTCACTGCAATGTGGATTTCCTGGTTTAGGTACCCTGAGGCCCTTACTGACCCCAGCTACAAAGGTCAAATCCTGACCTTGACATACCCCATTGTTGGAAATTATGGCATACCCAACACCCAGGAGCTGGATGAGCTTGGCCTGAGAAAACATGTGGAGTCGGCAAACATCCAGGTATTACATGAAGGAGAGAGTGAACAGTTTCAGAAATTCTGTTCTGAATATTAAACTGTAAAAAATTCTTACTCTTTTAGATTTTAGTGTATGCTTTTAATGTTGTAATACTAGTAAGCATAAAACAACATTTGATTACTTAAATATTCCCTTTCACATGCTTTAATTGCATGCCTGGTTATATAAAATTAATAAACTTTTTTTAAAGTGCTATGCCCAAACTGTCTTTTCGCTGTATTGTCTTTTCTCATAATTAAATATAGCTTTATAGGTGTATTTTGTGGTTGCCAAGTCAGCCATTTGTTTGCTGAATTTTTTGTTATGATAAGAGAGCTACAGCAAGCAATACCCACTATTCATCAAAATCACATCTTTGTTACTCCTTTTCAAAACCTAATGGGCATGTTTGGGGTATAAGAAGAGATGTGCCTGCCTCTTCTAGATAACATTTGGATTTGGAGTTAGTGCAGTCTTTTTCAACATCTGTGACAGTCTGTGCTCTGTGGTTTTACAGTTGTGATCAAGTTTTGTTTATCTTTCTGTAGCAAACTGTGGTTCAGGGCCAAAAAGTCAATTGAGAGGTTTGCATAAAAGCTCGCAACTACTTTGACTTATGTGGAGCACTACAGTTCAAAAGCTAAAAACAGTGCATTATCCAACTCTTTATCCAAGTAGCTTAGATGTACCCAGAGAGCTTCCTAATTCCTAATTGTTTTAGAGTATGATATGGACCTACTTTGTGTCTATTGTTGAACCACAGAGATAATTTACAAATGGATAAAACGTTTTTTTCCTCCAGAAGGACTGGTCACACAGTGACCAGTAAGGTTGCACATCTAAGAACCCTTTCTCTATGCCAAGTGCCCATCTGTCGACCTTGGGACTCAGGTCTTTTAGCTGCTCTCATAAAAGACTGGAATAAACTGTCACTCCTCAAAACTCACCTGTTCAAACTAGGGGCTTGACCTCGACAAGCACCTCTCCATATGTTCTCT
This sequence comes from Alfaro cultratus, assembly GCA_903066825.1. NCBI lineage: Eukaryota > Metazoa > Chordata > Actinopteri > Cyprinodontiformes > Poeciliidae > Alfaro > Alfaro cultratus. The sequence continues at coordinate 8,152 of CAEFZX010005505.1, read as the reverse complement.
TTGTAGCACTTTTTAACCATTGCTTACATTAAGCTGTGAATGTAAAGTGGCCTTGAAAGACTTGAAAGGTTCTTGCAAATAAAATTCATTATTATTAAAAATTGAGTAATTAAAAAGTGAAAATAAAACTTGAGAAAAGGAACTTAAACAACAACATGCAAACTTAAATAAATAATACTCTTCTGTTTTACAGTGGATACATACTAAAACACAAACATATTCCCACCTCTGCATAAGGGAAGGTGCTGAATCAGCAGATTTAATGTTTACGTCCATATTCTTCTGTGGGAGGCTGAATGCACGGCACCAACAAACCAACAAGATTGAGAGAGATTATTATTGTGTGACTTTTGTTGAAATCTACTTCTGTATGCCTTTAAATTCTCTGGATTCCTTTGATCCTTTAGGAGAAACAGCATTTATATGCAGGTCCACACTTTATAACAGCATTGCTTTGTTTTAGATTTTTTGTAGCTGAAAAATAGCATTGAAATTATTTAGTGTTCTGTACATAATGTTGTTCCTGAGATAATGGGGCTTACCTTACCTTCTTGCTTGTCATCTTCTAGTATTTAATGCAAATGTTGCAGTTGTTTACATCACACTCTTTTGAAAAATCCATCAAACAGACTCAAGTTCTTATTGACTAGAGGGTAATGTTTTACTTTGATGCCATTAGGTGTCTGGTCTTCTTGTTCAAGACTACAGCCATGAATATAGCCACTGGAATTCTGTCAAGTCTTTGGGTCAGTGGCTACACGAAGAGCAGGTTGGTTTTCAAATTACCAAACGCTTGGTGCAGCTCCAAAGGTGCAGCTCCTTTTTGGAAATTAACTCTCCCTTCTACTATAAAGGTCCCTGCACTGTTCGGAATAGACACCAGGATGCTGACCAAGATCATCAGAGACAAGGTCTTGTAAATTTTAAGGTTAGCTCTGTTGCATGGAATAAACAGAGTAGCTGATCGCTCACTGATTTGTTTTTTGTTCCTCCTTAGGGCACTGTTTTAGCAAAGATTGAATTTGATGGACAGCCTATAGAGATATCTGATCCCAACCAGAAAAACCTTATAGCAGAAGTTTCAACCAAGGTGGAAACAACAAGGCACTTTTGTTTTCATTCCTGCTATTTCAGAAAAAGCTACAAAGATTTTCATTCGCCATGTCACGTTTTCCATTAGGAAATCAAAGTTTTTGGAAAAGGGAACCCAATAAAAGTTGTGGCTGTGGACTGTGGCATTAAGCATAATATAATCCGGCTGCTGGTTAAGGTAGGAATGGCAAAATGCTGAATTTGTAAATTCCCTTCATCTGTCATTGGTGCTATACATTTGAACGTCAAAGTGTAAAAATTGTGTAACTTTGAGTGTTCTCCTTAAAACATATTATATAAAGTTATCAATTTCACTGCTATTTTTCTTAACTTTGTGAAAAAAAATTAGCCACATAATCTCTAAAAGACAGTCAATTGCATGTATCTCTGGATGCAGCGAGGCACAGAGGTCCACCTCGTACCGTGGGACCAGGATTTGATGAGCTTAGACTATGATGGCTTGTTTATATCAAATGGACCAGGAGACCCATCTCTGGCTGAAACACTCATCAACAATGTCCGCAAGGTAAAGTATGTTTTAGATGCACTGAAAAATGTTTGTGACCACTTAAAGTAAAAAGACATAGAAGAAAAATTTGAAACACCATTAGGTTGACTTTTTAAAGAGAAATCAGAATCAGCCAAATAGGCCACTAATTTCTGATCAGTGCATTGCTAATCTTAATGTTGTAAATTAGGATTACATCTAATTTGTAACTACATTTCTTTTTTTCAAGGTACTTGAGAGTGATCGGCCTCAGCCGGTGTTTGGGATCTGCATGGGCAATCAGATCACGGCTCTGGCAGCAGGAGCAAAGTCATATAAACTGGCAATGGGTAACAGGTCAATAAACTCATTTTATAATAAGTAAATACACATAATTAACATGATACCCAATCATTAAAAGATTCTGTTTATAATAAACAGATTTTTTTAATTTTTTTTTTAAGTTAAAATAAAGTATTTAGATTTGATGCATGCCTGTCATTCTCCAGAGGCCAGAACCAGCCAGTGCTGAATGTGATGACAGGACAGGCATTCATTACAGCACAAAACCATGGTTACGGCATAGACAGCAAGTCCCTTCCAGCAGGCTGGAGCCCACTTTTTGTCAATGCTAATGATGGCACCAATGAGGTTAATTTCACTCTACATGCTTGTCAATACATATGCATATTTATTTTCATTTGTGTTGTACGTTTTCTTAAAAGATGGCATTCAAGCAGAATGTTTGTTTCCAAAAACAGTTTTTAAAATACTCTCTTGTTTCTGGACTGTTATCAGTAGTTTTTGTTTGATTTCTTTATGTATAATATGCATATTTTCCAGGGCATCATGCACAACACTAAGCCTGTTTTCACGGCCCAGTTCCATCCGGAGGCTAAGGGTGGTCCCACTGACACTGAGGTAATTAAAGACTTTGATGGTGCTGCATAAAGTACCTGAATTCTATATTGCAACTAATTAAAGGTTTATTCAGAGGATTCAACCAAGGTAAAATTCCACATATTCCGCCAAAATAGGACTTGCACAGATGATGGCCTAGAAAAGTGAAACACTTAAACAGTGGAGTTTGCAAATTAGAAATGGAAAGAATGAATATATTTTTTTGTCTCTTTTGTTGTTAGCTGTTAGTAGGTTTTGGTTCTCTTGTAAAAGAGAGAAAAAAGCTATTGGCATGACATTAATGCAACAAAGAAAGGTTTGGATTCAGGTTTTTATTGATAATAAATAAATATTTGTTTTGAGACGTCCTACATTCAGTGTTTCGCAAAATTATTCATACCAAATGAGTACTTTCACATTTTGTCACATTACAAATGTGTCAAAGCATATCTAGTTTAAAACAAGTTAGAAGTTAATATTTGAAGTTGGAGATTTAAGGGAACCCAGAAAAAAGAATTTTCTCTACTATAAATTTAAGAAGAAATTACCATCCACCTGCACTAACAAGATGAATGAACAGAGCTTTATTCAGAAAAGCAGCTAAGGGGCTCATTTTAACTCTGGAAGAGCTGAAGGAAAGAGCCCAGAAAAAATAATCTACCAAGTAGACAGCAAAGAATCTGATCTTTATGGAAAAGCAATGATATATTAAAAGCCGTTGTTTAAAGAAAACTGGGATAAATCTGGTTTGCAGTAGGTCAAAACATGTAGTGCACACAGCAAACATGTAGGAAAGTGCTTTGTTTAGATGATGCAAAAATGTAACTATTTGCCCTACATATAATAAAAGTAGTAGTACAAATATAACCCTGTGCATCACCCTGAACATACCACTCCTGTGGTGAAACACATTGTTTGCAGCGTCATGCTGCTGTTAAGCTTGCATTGAGCAGGTGCAGGGAAAGCTTCTAAGGCAAGGGGACAGGACAAAGCTAAAATCACAAAATGACAGCAAATACCCTGTGGGAGAACAACAATAGAATAGTTTAGATTGGAGAAGAAGAATATTCAGGAATTAGCATGACCCAGTCAAAATCTGGATCTCAATCCAAATCTGAAACTGTGGCAAGAGATGAAAATTTTACAATGTGCTTCATCCAGTCTTACTAAGTTTTGCCTTTCTGCAAAACAGAACTGGAAAACATACCAGTTTTTAATCCCCTGCACAAAATATCAACCTACACTTCTAAGATTTTTATGTATAAAAAAAAAATCTTCAGACTTGAAATCCTTTTCTGTCCTCTTCAGAAACATGCTCTCCCCTGTGTGGTCTTTCAGTTAAAATCCCAAAGAAATACAGATTGTACATAAAATATTTATACTACACAAAACTTTGTATAACCACAAAGTTTGTGCAAGTCTGAAATAAAGATTAAAATCTGTCTGGGCCGCAGAATGTATTGCATCGGTCTCATTTAGAAAAATACTGATAGTGCCCACTCTTCTGCAGTAGAGTGCCCATGGTTCTGTGTGATTGTCCTTATTCTCTTTCTTGCTTTACCTTGTCAAAAAAGAGAGGGTTTTTTTAAACTCTTTTTCTTTTAACCTTATTTATAAGATGTGTTCAATGAGCACCTTCTTTCTGCAAAGCTCAAACAATTTCTATTTAATTGCAAACACTTTTTTCCCAAAAACACAAAATTTACTTTACTGAATTTTGTCTACTTGTGTAATGCCATAACTCTGTTTGTAGACACATCAGTAATGTTTAGGACACAAGATATTTACCTTCCCCTGCTATTTGTGCCTAATTTGCATTGTGTAAAGATTTTCACTTCTTAGTGTCGGACTTCTTGAGGTTAGTTTTCTATCAGCAGGTGTACAGTGATGTTTAATATCTCAGGAATATCATAATTGTATTCAGATTGCATAAAATAGAACATTAGCTTTGAAGACGTCTTTGATTCATCCTCCTCTTCCCTGTAATCACTTGGTTCACTTAATGTATCACACTTTAGTTTTTGTAGTTAAGGTGTAGCTTTTGTTCAGTTATTCTGCTTGTAGTCAAAATTAATAATGTCATTTTAGGCTGATATGACAAGGCCACACTATACTTTAATGTTCCCATCTTAAAAGTAATAATATTAAAATCAACCTGTATATTTTATTATTTATTTTTCATAATTGTTTTATTTACACTTGTTCTATGGGATTTCTGACTTTGGTGAGGAATTAAATTAGATCTTATTTTTCTGTGTAGTTAGTTCATCTAACTTCCTAGGTCATTTTCAATCAATCAATCAATCAATCAATCAATCAATCAATCAATCAATCAATCAATCAATCAATCAATCAATCAATCAATTTTATGTATAAAGTGCCCTTAATACTTAAAGCAGCTCGAAGTGGTGATTTTGGTGAGTTGTTTTGGTAGTAAGGAGAAATAACTCCAAGATCAGAGAACAATTACACTTTTTGTGGGGTAACAAGTAAGTTCAAAGAAATCAATTACTGTCTGTTTCAAGAAATTCAATGACAGTCTTATTTTCACATGTATCAAAGTCTCTTTACTAGTGTCTAAAGATTTCTTTATATTTTCTTACTAAGATATCATTCAGTATATTTCAGAATGTTATTTTTATAATTTTTTTTTTTTTTTGTTTCCCCAGTTTCTATTTGATGCCTTCATATCCTTGATAAAGAATGGAAGGGACGCTAACATTGTGTCAGTGATGCCCAAGAACCCCTGCGTCCCCCCCAGAGCACAGGTACATGAAATGCTTTGCATTTCAATGCTAAGATTTATTAACAATGGAGCATGTAAAAGCTAAGAGAACGCACCGAACAAGATGTTTTTTAAATATATCAGAATATAAATAAATATATTTGTATTTGGTAAATACTCAAAAATAGTCAAGGATATTGATGTTAGATTACATAAAGGTAGCTAAAACTTTATGGGCAAAGTTTTTTTGTTGCAGGTTTTGCACATGAATGAAAGAATTCCGTTTTTCTCCATTGCAAAATGAACTCATTTCTGCATGTTTGCTTTTAGTAAGTATGAAGCTTTCACTATTTGCTGTATTTAGAATTTTTTTTTTGTCATGATGCAGGTTTCAAAGGTGCTGGTGCTGGGGTCAGGTGGTCTGTCTATAGGCCAGGCTGGTGAGTTTGACTATTCTGGATCTCAAGCTATTAAGGCAATGAAGGTAAGAAGATCATGATGCCTCCTGTTGGTGTACAGATTGTAATTGTTAGCAGTATTAATGAAAATATATTAAAAATGCACTTGTACCTAAATATAACACAATTATATTTAAAATTCCCTTCCACACCGCATTTCAGTTCACATCAGTAATGCACCAAGGTATACACTAATTTCCACTTTACAAGACACACATCTGCTGGATGAACAGGTGAATATTTTAGAAACTTTTGGTCTACTTAGAATGTCAATGACAGCTGTTTCTTGATCTTATGTAAAATTGTCCAGAATTGAGAAAATAGCTTGTAAGCAGCAGTCATCTGGATGATATTGTCTTGTTTATGTCAGAGACAAAGTCAGAAATGCTGACTATTTCCAAATGAAAGAAAACCAACAGTATCTTAAATAATCACTCATTACAACCAAAATATCTCTTAAGTCTGAACCTCAAAGCTTCTAGGCTACAGCAAAAGAAAAAAACACAGTGGTTTACATTCTTGTCAGTTAAGGACAGAAATCCGAGGCTATAATTTGCACTGGTTCACCAAAACTGAATATTATTTAGTTCCAACAGAATAATGCACTACACTGTAGAGTTTAAATAGTCTCCACCTGGTCTCTTGAAAACAATATTTCAACAGCACTCCAATGAAATCACAGTCACCAGATCCTAATACAGCAATGCATCTTTGGGATATTGTGGATTGGGAGATTAATATGATTGGTGTACAGCCAATAAATATGTGGCAACTGCATGTTGCTATCAGGGCAATAACAAACAATATGTCTGAGGAATGTCTTGGACAACTTGGTAAATCTACCGAATGCCAACAAGATTAAAAGGATTTGTCCTACTGAAGTCGATTTCTCAGGATGCGTCTCATCTTGGCCAGTCAGCTGTTACTCTTACTCTGCACACTGACTTTAGGAAAATAAAGTTTTGATAGTGACGTCAGCAGATTGTGGGTTTTCTCATACGAGCTGCTTGCTTTAGGTTATTTAATTATAAAACTTTACACATTCACTTAATTAAGGAAGATACAAGTCAGCTGGCTCCTCTCTGGATGATTCATCTAGAAAAATCAAAGTCATACCTGCTCAAAAATAATTACCACTTCTGGATAAGAACATGCAATGCATTGAAAGTGGGACTCAGTTTTACAATACAATAGACATATATATCGGTGATTACATAGAAACCTTGACATAATGGATCTGTGTCCCAAATAAGTATTCCATCGATGCACTTCATTATCAATTAGAATTATCCAGACAGTTTTCTGAATAATATGCAAAGAGAGAACTATGCTTTCTTTGTCCATGTCTGTGTGTGAGAGTAAAAACATATGAACTGGCCAGAGTGTTTTATCTGTCCAGTTGGGTCTGACTCAGCAAACTGTAGTTATCTAAACATTGTTTCATGCTGATTTTTCAAATATTTCTGTCGCCTTAAACTGGGAATTAAAGAAGTATTTATATCCCTCTCTGAGGTATCCAGACCCACCCTCTGAATGATATTTTTTCTACATCAGCAAGGTGTCAGCAGACTCTATTTTATTGGCCTAAGCAGGACTTACCCTGAACTTTTATTGGTTACAACTTTGTGTTTTAGGTTGTTGCCTTGCAAGCGTGACCTACTTTTCTTTTTAGATTCAATTAATGAGACAGATACCCTGAAGTGTTCCTTTCAAAATGCAGATGCTTCAGAAGTGTTTTGCATCCCTGTGACACCCTTGCTGAATTCTTCACAACTTTTCCGCATTCATGGTATGACGCAGTATATTTCAAAGGTATTCATTTTGTGACATTACAACTGCAAGCTTAAAGTATTATAATATGATTTTAAGTGACAGATGAAGATCACATAACATTCAATTATGAAAAAGGGAAATTAAGCTATGCTTTTAAAAAAAAATTACAGATAAAAATATGAAAAATGTGGTTTGTATTTAGTTAAACTGGAGTAGTTAAAATGAGCCAATTTCATGGAAAAAGGAGTAAGAAGAAATTTATTTTAGGCTGTGAGAAATCTGGCTTGCAGTTTGCCAATGAGCAAGCCAGATTTGGCAAGCTGCAAATATGGCTGATGATGTCTGATCATATTTGTTGATGATCGGACATGCAATACTAGACAAGGTGAAAAACTGATACCCCAAAGTACGCAAGTACTAAATATATCATATTTATAAAATAACACCATATTCAGTAGCTCAGTGTACAGACCAATACTATATCCCTGAGGTTTATGACTTTTCTGTCATCTAGTACCAGTAAAAGTAGATTCCCGGAAAAAATGGTTTGGACCACTGTTTTATGGACTCACATTTTTGTTTCCTGTCACACATTCTTTTTCTTTTTTTTTTTTTTTTTTTTTGCAAATTAAAAAAAAAAAAAAATCACATTTGTTTTTTTTTACATTTTTAAAATTTCTATTTATTTATTTAATTTATGAGGAAAAATTGAAGACA
>CAEFZX010005504.1:0-33767 GCA_903066825.1 Alfaro cultratus | reverse complement strand
ATGGGATAAATTTACATTAAATCTTATTTAATTTTTATTTTTTTTATTATATTGTTAATGGCTAAAAAAAAAAAAAAAAAAAAAAAAAGACTTTAAAGTTCAGGGCAAGAGCAGCTAGAAAGAAAAAGAACAACTAAAACATAAAAGAGTTCAAGTTGCACATAATTGACTTTAATCGTCAACATTTCTCAAGCAAACAATCACAAAAACACTCAGGCGCGCGCTTTATCTTTTAACTGTAAACGTTCGATTTATTCCATTTTCTAATATAACCCCCTCACTATTCAGACCTATTTTGATCATTAACTGCCAGGCTGGATGAGTTAAATAGGATAAAGCAGCTCGTGTCCCACATGTCTTCATATTAATCACAACGTTTTCCCTGTCGGCTTCATTTCGTTCGGGTTTCAATCCTCCTCCGACGCGAAACCGATTAACCGCAGCGACCGGTTAATCCCGACCGAGCCTCCTCCTCCAGCGCGACCTGCAGCTTTGGATAAATCATCGCCTCATTTCGGCTGTCTAAACATGCTGTAAATTAAAGTCACTTTTGATCGCTGCCTCGGAGCGGATCTGCAGTCACATCGAACCGCCGCTGGATTTGGATTCGGGCCGCATAGGAGGAGCCGCGCGCGCTGCTTTCATGCACTGTAAAAAAAAAAAAAAAAAAAAGACACTTTGGTTGGTGAGTTTTAGTCGTCACAACTTTAAAATCGCGATCAGGCATATTAATTATTAATTTCGGAGTTCTAAAGCTGATTTGTTTAACATTTGAATATTTTTAATCGGCATCTAACTGAAGACCTCATTGGTTTGTCCAACAGAGAATAAAGGCAACATGTTGATAGAAACTGTGACTATTTCAATTTATCTAAAGGTGAAAAGTCCCAGGAGTCCATGATAGTCGAGGTATAGGAGTCAATCTCGATGGCAATATTTTTATTCAATTCTAAAAAGATTATTATTATTTTTTTAATCCGAGAGGGGAAATTAGATGGTGTAACTCACATGATCCAAGTTCCTCGATTGATTTGTTGAGGATCTCCCGTATCAGTCTGTGTCACAGTGGTACCGTGAAAAGCCTCTGACTGAAGACTGTCCATGTGTTTATGCTGAATCTGCATGAATATTAACTAATGAAATCATGACATCAACACTTGTGACTTAGAAAATGTCAGTGTTGGAACAAGAATCTAAGATCAGAATCCAGCATTAGCTTAGCAACAGATTAGCAATAGCACTAACTTGCTAGCCAGGTAGCTTTTTAACGGTTGCCCGGGAGCAAATTTAAATTGTTTGATTCTGTTTCACTATTTTAATGTCTTATTCACAGCTACTTCTGTAGCGTAACACGGGAGAACAAAGAAGATTATCAACTTTTGAATGATTAGTTACAATTTACCTAATTTAATTAATTAGCTACATTTTTTTTTCTTAACAAATTAAATTATTCTTAAACTGTTTTAATTTCTCATCAGAAATACTGAGTAAAGTATATCCACGTTTTGTTTTGTTTTTTACAAATTGCTTGGCCAAATTTATTGATAAAACTCTAACCGTTTGTTTTGTCAGTGCATTGAGGAGGAGGAGGAGGAGGAGGAGGAGGAGGTTCTGCGCCGGGACCTTTAAGGAACTCAGAGCTGCTCTCCGGGTCTATTAGACTTCGGGACTTCGCAGCACAGCAAATTAAAACTCCACTGGCGCTTTATTGCATTACAGGACACTCCGTTTGCGTTTTTGTCCCCTCCCCACACACATTTTTTTAATATATACGTACATATATATATTTATAGATGCTGACATTTAATTAGAGGGAGCACTTTATTGGAATTATGATGGAGTACATAGAGGATAAGTTCGCCTTGAAGAGCCAGGCGATGAAGGCCAGCGAGTACTACATGGACCAAGTCATGGAGAGCCTGGACGGCGCGCAGTACTTCAACAAGCCGTCCCCGAAGTGCGCGCAGGCCTTCGGACTGCAGGGCGCCGAGCACCGCGCGTCGCCCTGCGGAGATCAGAGCGGTGAGTCGGAACTGGGCTTTTGCGGTCCAGTGAACGGCGTGGTGCGCATCTGTGTGCGCATTAGAGAGAAAATGTCTTTAAAAAATATATATATATTTTTTGTTAATATAATATAATATAATATAATATAATATAATATAATATAATATAATATAATATAATTTGGTCTCCTATCAGCCAGTTACGGCGTACCGAAAACGGACCAGGACTCCTTGCGCTCGGATCTCGCGAGGTCCATCGACAGCTGCTGCTCCCTGCGGGCGTCTCCGGTCACGAGCGGCCCGGAAAAGACCGAGCTGGAGGACGCGGGGGACAAGTGCGACAGCAACGTGTCCAGCAGCAAGAAGAGGAGGCACCGGACCACCTTCACGAGCGCGCAGCTGGAGGAGCTGGAGAAGGTGTTCCAGAAAACCCACTACCCAGATGTTTATGTGCGCGAGCAGCTGGCCATGAGGACGGAGCTAACGGAGGCCCGGGTACAGGTACGGCTCAACCTAGCTTACCTTTAGTTTGGTTGTTGTTTTATTTTTAAGAACATTTTCAAGATACATTAATTAAAAAAAAAAAAAAAAAAACAACAACAAACAAACAGAAACATTCAATTTGTTAGTGAACTTAAAGCGAGTCATTTTTTCTAACCAGAACCGTTTAGTTTCTGGATTTAAACTGCGTCAGGTTTCGTCTTTTCCCAATTTCTTCCTACCAGGTTTGGTTCCAGAACAGAAGAGCAAAGTGGAGGAAAAGGGAGCGATACGGACAGATCCAACAGGCCAAGAGTCACTTCGCGGCCACATACGACCTGTCAGTGTTGCCTCGGTCCGACAGCTACACACAGGCGAGTTTCTTTTAAATCAGGTGTTTTTCTTTCTTTGTTAATTTTCTGTTTCGGACCGGAAGTGAAAGAAATGCTGTCGGCTGCTCTGATAAAACCAACTTTTACTATTCAAGACGTTTGGATAGATTTTAATCTTTATTTCCGAGCCGAAATTCTATCAGTATAAAACGTCAAATATATTTAATCGATTTGAACCCACGTTCTCAACAAAATTAGTTGATTTTTACCCAATTATTTTGTCTACACATACAAAAAAAAAATAAAAAAATCATAAAATAACAACTTGCTTGGATTAAGGCATACAAGTATAAATAGAGGAAAACTAACAAGGTGGTAAAATTCCCTTCAGCTAATTTGAACTTTCTCTACTGCAAAATGAATGATGGTTCTTACCTTGTATGAACTCGATATATTAATTCACATGAATTAATATATCATTCATCTCATATGAATCAATCTCCATGTTCTCTGTCAGACAGAAACATGATGCAAAGAAATCATTCAATTCTAATGAGAGATGTAGGGAACAAAACTCATATTTAATGTTTTAGTGAACATTGAATGTACAAACTAATGTCCTTAATCAAAGTAATAATAATAAGAAAAAGATTAAAGTTTAATTATCTCCAAGACTCGTTTTTTTTCTTCCCTGGACCTATTTTGTGTGTAATCCTCCAACTTTGGCCTCCAATCTTTCCTCGGTTCGCTCACTTTTGACAAAAATGCACAACAACTTGCGTCAGCGGCTCGTTCGCCATGAATCACTTCCAGTGAAAGCCATCTTCAGATAAGAGCCCCGGAACGCTGATTAGAGCCCCCGCGAGGTGTCACGTCGGAATGAATGGCCCTCATATCAGATTTCATGTCGGCCGGCCATTAATCTTTCAGTTTGAGCAAAGGTCAGGTACAAGATGAGGTGAGAGGAGATGCGGGATGTCAGTCTGTCCTTTGGTTAGGCGTTCCCCTCTCACAAACTGACACCGAGTCTCCAAAAGGAGTTCCAAGTGTTGTGGACCTTTATTCCTCTCTCTTTTTTTTTTTTTTCTTTTTTTTAGTTTTTTTCTAAGAAAGAAATAGAAGCTTCATGTTACGGATTTTTAAAATGAAGACGCTCTGAAATGAAACTGGAAAAGAAGAAGCGTTTTCCAAAACTCTGCCTGGGCTGCCTCGCATTTTCTTCTCAAATGTTCCTGAAGGGCTTCCTTACATACCAGCCTTACTAGCACAGCTGAAGCCAATTATGGATCTGCTTTTCAAACCCATCCTGAGTTCTTGTAGCTTTTAGACGTTAGACCGGTCTTCTGTTGGTGCTTTTATTCACCAAATGTGATTCATGTTTTCAACTGGCCTCTTTAGAAGACGTTTAACTACCCAGGATTATTCCTCTGGTGCGACCACATGTTGTTCCTGCAGAAACAAGTTAGTCTCGCTGTCAAAGTGGACTTTCACTCTTTCTCAAACAGTGGTTAGCTCCTGTTCTCTCTTTTCTGAAAGCCACACTCTGGCAGAACGGTGTTAAGTAAACAACCTTCAGTTTCGGTGTTTCTTTACATCCATTTTCATCTTCGCTGTAAGAAAGTTTACATATTTAAAAGAACTTATTTACGTAGACTCAATGCAACCAGAAACAAATGCATGATTGTGTCGTCTTATTTCGGCAGTCATCTCATCGGAGCGGGCAGAGTAACATTGAATAGGTACGTCCAAGCTGCCTCGAGTCAGAGATCCAGCCTGAGATCTTTCTAAATGTCTTCTTTGTCCTCTGTGCTAAACTTAGAAATGGTCACTGAGCGATTAACTTTTCTGCAACCTTAGATTTCCAAATGAGTTGGCCTTATGGCTTTTTCCCCTTTAACACCTTTAAACCGTAGACTGTAGGCGTGTTAACCCAGAAATGGAAGGTATTTCACTTCCTGTTCAGCTTGTCTGGTCAATAAACTGGACAAAGGAGGAAGTCATGGAGGTGGATTTCATTCATCAAACGGTTACTCCATTGGTCAAGGCTAAAAGTCGTTGCAAGTTTTGCTCATCTGATCAACACCAACCACCTTCCAATTTGTTTAGGCATTGGTAGAAGTCTTTATCTGGGTCTATTTTCACATTTCACTCTTCAGCTGATATCTTTTTTTAATAGTTCAAATTTATACTTTTATATTTATAATGTATTTATTTATTGGGCTTCTTAAACCTGGACCTGGGTCCGAATTTTGCACCATAAACACGCAAATGTGAGCTGGTCTGACAGAAAAAATCATCGTCATCTTTTAATTCAATTCAGTTTATATCCAGAACGTCAATTCACAACAGATGTCGTCTCAAGGTACTTTACAAAAAAGAAAATCGTTTCAATTCAATCACACACACAGTTGATCCCATTTATCAGACAGTACTTTATTCTCAGTTAATTATTGAGAGCAGCTTAAAAAAAGTTGAGTTTTGAGCTCTGTTGAATGGTGGTTTGCTCAGCTTCTGGAATGTGATAACTTGTATTTTTAATTACAGCATTCTCCACATTTATTATTACACCTGGTGAACATATGTAAAAACAAAAAGTATAATACTAATTTCAGATGTTATTGCAGTAGCAGAATCACACATACAGCTGTGTTTATATCCATTAATGTTTTTAACTACTAATGTTTTTGCAGCTTTTTATGTGAGGCTAATTTCTCTTAGCTTCCCATCTTTCTGCAGTTAAAGAAGCAGGTGCCTTAACTAAATAGCATATTCTTCTGAATTTCCAATTTTAAAACGTGGCCAGATTAAATTTTTGTGGTAAATTCACACATACTGAGCGGAAAATGTAAATAATAGCATTTTAAAACTTTTAAGATTTTCCTGTTTGTATTAGGAAATGTGAAATAAAAATGAGGAATGTCAACATCGAACTTGGACCAAATGACCAGATATTGCAGTTTTTCTTAATGAATACCCAAGAGGTGCACCGATTGCAGTTTTTTGGCCGACTGCTGATCGCTGATCTTTAAAAAGCCTGACCTGCTGATTCCGATTCTAGCCAATACCAATTATTTATTTATTTTTTTGTCTAAAATGTTGCAATATTTAGCTAGACAAACGCTGATTTCGGAACAGTGGGGAGATTTTTGTTAACTGCAAATGTGCAGGCATGAAGGCGGGACTAACAGCCAGACATCTGTCAATGCAGAGCAGATTTTTAGACTTTTGCTAAGGTACAAAAAATTGCCTCCCAAAATGCAGGAAATCAGGTCTGACTTATCTGCGCTCCCCCTTGTTCTTCTTTAACATCAAAAGTCTCAGACTTCATCATTGAACATGTTTTTATTGCAGTGTGGATTTTGATATGTAAAGATCTCAGATTAAAATAAAGTAAAAATATAGTTTGTGTTTTTTAAACTTTAAGCTGTAATTTCCCCCAATTTAGGTGTTTTTGTTATCCTCTGAAAAAATGTCAACTGAGTGGATTTAATCTGAAAATATTCCCATCAGATCCCCAACAACCTGTGGCCGAGCGCGGCCCCCGGCGGCTCCGTGGTGTCCTCCTGCATGTTGCCCCGGGGGTCCCCTCCGTGCGTCACCTCCTACTCCCACCCGCCCCGCACCGCCGCCGCCTCCACCGCCGCCGACCATGGCTACGTTGGCTTCGCCGGCCAGCAGAACCAGTTCGGACACGTCTCCCTCAACAACTTCTTCGGCGCCGACTCCCTCCTCACGCCGGCCACCAACGGCCACCCTGCCTTCGAGGCCAAGCCCGAGTTCGAGAGGCGCTCGTCCAGCATTGCCGTGCTGCGCATGAAGGCTAAGGAGCACGCGGCCAACATCTCCTGGGCCATGTGAACCCGCCAGAGGTTCTGAGACCGGGACGCCTGCAGAGGCAGGGTACGGACTGTTTCTGGAGTTTCCAGCTTCCCGAAGAACATAGGTAGGTAGACGTGGAAAATACGCCTTAACTCATGGGTCCATACGGCTTCGGGAGAAACTTCAGCTCAAGTTTGACTGAAGAGGAAATGGCATCGAGGAACGTTGTTAGTAAACGACAGAAGGACTGTATAAAGGGGTAGTATTATGTAACATTGACTTTTTTGAGCTTTACATCATGTTATAATGAAATACCTGGAGTGTTGCTTCGATTCTTACGTGTGTTTGAGGAATCCTTTAGTCACCGTAGCAACCATTGAGCTGTGCAGAATGCCTGGGTGGGCCTAGTGACACCTTCTAGACGAAGCTCCTCCTCTGAGCCACAGTTTTCCGAGCTTCTGCCTCACAGATCAGCCCTCCCTCACTCAGCTCCTTCAGACTAGCCAGCAGCAATTAGTAAACACTTGGTGGAACTGGGCATCTTCTGAGCTCATTATACAAGCTTCCTCTCAGTGCAATGCTGGTAAAAACATTGTTCGAGAGGTTCATAGAGGAGAGGTAAGGTGATCACTTCCTGAAGGCAGAGCTTCAGAAAGAGCTGTAGTTTTTAAAGAGACAGAAGCCCAATTTCAAGGCATTAAAATATAATGTCAAATTTCAAGTCATATTTGATGTATATAACATTTTTTTTTTTTTAATCATTTTTTTCTCCGAAGAGTTTTTTGCGGCTCTAGTGGCTCGCATTTTCTGCGACAGTAGGCTGACGAGGGGGGGGAGGGAGAGGGGGAGGACATGCGGCAAGGGTCGCCGGGACCGGGAGTCGAACCCGCGACGTCCGCGTCGAGGACTACGGCCTCCAAGCGTGGGGCGTGCTAAACCCCTGCACCATCACAGCACGCCCCGTATATAGCATTTTTATGACAACTGAAGGCAAGATAGTTACTTGATTGTGCTATAAAATGGGACTATGTGCCTGGAAAACACATAATACTGCCCCTTTAAAGAGTCCATACATACACAACCTTGTACGTCTTGATCTTTTTCACATTTTCTTCCATCAGAACCTTAAACTCTGATGTATTTTACCATAATTCCATGTGATATATCAACACCAAGTCATGGATGGGCTAAAGTGGAGAGATAATGACTTATTAAAGAAAATCTTTGGGATGTTTATGTAAGCAGCAGTAACGTTTAGTAGAATGGAGGGTCAGGAAAACTGGCAGACGTGACATTGGGTCACTGAATGTTCACTCTGCAGCAAAATAACAAAAAACATATCAATTTTCACACATTATAAATAAAATTATTATTATTTAAAGTTTATGCGTTCATCTCGATTTTGCAGTAAATCTAACCATAAACATCCAGCAAGTTTTACTGTAAATTTGGGTGAAGGAATCAGTCAGACCTGCAGTGCAATAAAAAAAGGTCACAAGAAATAATTTTTGTAATTTCAAGGTGACAAATTTGGCCAAAAAGTTAGAACACCACTATCTTACCTGATGCTATTTTCATATCTGTTATTGTGGTTAGGGTTTTTATATAATTATTAATTCCACATAAATCAGTCTGGGCTGTTTATGAGGGACGGTGTGGTGTGAGGAGACCTTTTCTTTGAAAATTAAGTTTTCTTCAAGATTTAAAAATGTGTCTAAAAGGCCAGTAAATTGATAAATATTTCTAATTCTTCCTTAACAGTTTGGGTGTTTATAATATAATGTTCATTGTAGATCTAAAACTTTAAAAAGTGATTTTGTGTGTTGCGAGTTTCAGTTTCATTTTACCACATCATCCTCTTTGATGTTACTGCATCTGCAGGTTTTGTTACCACTTCCTTTCGTTATTTCAGGTCTTCTCAACATTGGTTGCACTGGATTTTATTTAGGGTTATGAAGTTAAAGGGGCAGAACACAAACGCACACCTTTCTGATCTTTTTATTTGGGAAAAATGTGGAGACAGTCTACGGACACATCACCACTTTGTGTTGGTCTATCACATAAAATTCCCAGTGGAAAACATCGAAGTCTGTTGATGTTTTTGTGGGGAAAAAAATGTGAAGAAGCTCACCAGGCATGAATATTTTTTTTTTCTTTTTCAATGATTCCCGTGTTAATGTCCTGTGCGTGTTTGAGTTCCTGACCAGAACAAACATTTCTTCACCTCTCTTGATCTGCGGAGGTGAGAGCCGCCGTGAAGTCTTCCTCCGCCGAGGTCATGGAGTCAATTCCTCACGACCGAGACGTAAAGAAGGACGACAGGAAGCAGTAAAAAAAAAGAAACAAATGAAATCCCAAAGTCTCTTTAAAGAATTTGTGAGCATTCGGTCGCTTTTTGGACCCGGACTGAAAAACGTTCCGAAGCTTTCCTAAACTCTATGAATGTTCCTGTTTGACTCTGAGGTCCGGACTGGGAGTGAAGCGAACCGACTGTTCGTACTAACGTGTCTGTGTGCTTTGTAGCAAAGCTCTGAATCCCTATCGTCTGCCTTCGGTCTGCATGGCACAGTGCAGGCCGCGCAGCCAGGTTCTGGAACTGTATTTGTGTTTTAATATGTTTATGGAGGTGTAATAAATGGATGTCACTTCATGTTGGAAATGTTCTTTTTTTTGTTTTAGAGGATAAAAATTTACACAAGATGAAATTAATCCACAAAAGGGGACAGAAAAGGCTAAATTATGTGTTTGTTTGTTTGTTTGTTTTTTAAAAAGACACATTTGCATTTTTCTGGACTTAACAGGCTCAAGGATTGACTGATATTAAAAATTCAACACAGGTGATATATATATATATATATATATATATTATAATGGATTAAGAAATAATCTGCTACTTAGTGGCTAACATTTATTAGCCACTAAATAGCAGATTATAAATGTTAGGAATCTGATAGGAATTTCTTGGCAATTGTGGCTGACACTAAGAAGAGTTAGCCACAGTTGCTATCAAATAAAAGTAGCCGACATGTTTTCATGGCGCATTTCATCTTCAAATGATGGGATCAGTCAGAAGGTTTGATTAGTGAGGATGAAAGAGGATCAAACTAAAATAAAAGCTAAAAACTAACACGGGAACGAGAATCTAAATTAGCACACACTGAACCGGGCACAATCTGAATAAAGCAGGTTCACCAGGTACGGAAGATCATTAAAATCGGCAATACAAAATAATTCAGATACAAAGCCAAGTGACGACCAAAAGCACGTACCCTTGGATTATGTGATCAGGTCAAAAAAGGTTTTTGCTTTGTTAATAATAATAATAAAATTTTTTAAAACCCCTTTTACCATGTGTCAAACTCAAGGCCTGGGGGCCAAATCCGGCCCGCTGTATGTTTTTATGAGGCCCTCTAGACAAGTATACGGAAATTTCAAAATAACTTATTAAAATAAACAATTTGATCAATCAAATCTAAGGAGTTTTCAACTTGAAAATATGTTCAATATTAATTTAAAGGAGCACTCATGGGACCAAGAGGCAGATATATATTAATATCTTAACAGCGCATTAATGGGTAGTTTTGTCAATACATACTGCACTGTTGGTAATATTTTTTGAAGTTTTGTAAAAGTGTGCAGTGAAACCGGACAGACTCTCACTGCCCGGCGGCCTGCGGCACTGAAAAGACCAAATGTATTGGAAATTGAAGCATTTAAACACGGCCAGTCTTATGAAGCAGAAACTGCTGGTCGGGTTCTGCAATCGATCACGTTGCCCTATAATTGAGAGCACGTCTCCTTGCCCGTCTCCTCTGACGTCATGCTTTTGTCTCAGTCAGAGGAAAGCACTGAGAGGGAAACCCTGTCTGTGGAAGCGTTGGCCTTGATTCAATTAGTGCCGTAACTCGGCTCAGATGCCTCGGATTGGAAACGACCCTGTTTCCTTAGGTTCTTCCTGCTTGCTGCCATTTTAACCCGCAACACCAGGAACTCCATCTGCATGCATCACAACACCCGGGCTTTGATGGGGGACGTTCCGGTGGAACCGGGGCAGAACGGGTTCTCCCCTTATCTGGTCATCACAAACCCACAACAGAAATGTGAGGATTTTCAGTGGACATCATGACTTTTAGCTTCACCATTAAAATAGCTGACTTGGAGAAAACTGTACAGTTTGGTGGATAGCTTAATTTAATCTATGAATGGGTTATAAACGTTAGGACGCCTTTATAAATGATTTATCCTTCCATTACACTTTGTCCTTTTCAACTCACTCATGCATGCAGTGAGTTCTGAGTTTTACAGTTTTAAAATAAAATAAACAATCTGATGACTTTTTATTTTATTTGGTCAACGTACAGCACTGAGTAAAACAAAATACCATGCAGAAAAGTATTCACACCCTTGAGTATTTTCACTTTTTGTCACGTTGTGACCATAAACTTCAGGGTGTTTTAATGGGATTTGATGTGGCAGACCAACACAAAGTAATAACTGAAAATAATCAGAAGGCCGAATGAAAAGGTCCATAGTTTTTTCTTTGTGCAAATCTGAAATGTGTGGCATGCATCTGTGATAATTCCCCAAACCTTTTCTTTGTAGAACCACGTTATGCTGCTTTGAAAGTTGCGATTCTTTGTGGATGTTTCGTTACAATCTTTGTATATCTGCAGATAGAAAATGTCAGCGCCAACTTAGACGTTGAATGGCCAGAATTCTCAATTGAATTTAGGCCTGGACTTTGACTAGGCCATTCTAACACATGGCCATGCTTGGATTTCAACCGATCCAGTGTCGCTCTGGTCATATGAGGAAGCTGAACCCTGTGTTTTCTGGCTGCCTTTCTGGACTTTTTCTCCATCCGTCTTGAACTCCAATCAATTTACCCTCAACATAAAGCTGCCATCACTCTTACATTGGAGACGATGCATTCAAGGGTGGTGTGCAAACAAATGTTCCCTGTAGCAAACTTTCTGTCGCTTCCTTTCAACAATGACTTTTTTCACTGCTATTCTTTCATAAAGACCAGACCTAAGTGATGCTCTCCAAGTCCAGCCAGTCCATGTTTTATTGGTTACGCTCTTCCCATTTATGCATAATGACTTAAGCAGCGCCAAAGAAATATGTTGCATATTATTGTGTGTAAAAGGTTCAAGAGACGTGAATACATTTGTTTGGTACTGTAGGTAAGAAATAATAATAATAATTAATAATAATAAAGTCCAGGTCCATCATGGTCAGTTGATTACAGGGCCGGCCCCAGCAACCTTGGTGCTCTCTGCGAGATTTGAATTGGTGCCCGCCCCATTATATCACTAATTTACTTATGCCTACACTAAGTACTTTTTCGTTTTCAGTTTAGACAAACATTTGTTCAGCAAAGCATAAATTATAAATACTCAGAAAATGCTGAAAATACTCTGATCTGATCAGCTAGAGGCGTGAAGGTACGGAGCCTGTACCAGTGGAGGTGATATTATTATTTTTAAATGTAGCATTTAATATTATCTCCTGTGCAAGTAGGCTGCTGTAGAATCTTTGATTTTAAGAAGTTATATTTCTACCTGCAAGAAATTAAAAAGAACAAATGTGTTTTTTGCCCCTCCCTATTATGGCGCTCCTGGACAGCTGGCACCCTCAGCATTCCCCTACACTGCCTATATACCACGCATCGACCAATTATTTACTTTATGAAACTTTTTTTTGCTTACAGCTCTTTGAGAATCACCTGGTTGCCACTAAAATACCATGTTATGTGCTAAAAAAAATTCTAGCTGTTACCTCAGAGAGGGAGACACTCCAACTTTTCCCACTCCTTCAGATCTCTTCAATCTCTGACAAACAGCTGGAACTTTAAGGTCTGGTCTGATCTTCTCCTCCATGCATCACGTCTTCTCCTCCGCCCTCTTCGTTCCTGCTCCCTGCTCCTCTGGATCATCCTTTATCTCTGCCCGGCCAGGATCATCGTAGTCCAACTGGTGATTGTACAGCCAGGTCTGCAGTGTGTGCATATATGTGTGTGTGTAAGAGAAAAGGGAAAGAGTGAGAGCTCCTGCAGACCAGATCCATCAACAGCTCCAATGGGTTTGACCCCTCCAGGTTAACCACGACCATTAATACAAGAGATTCCCTCCGTCGCCTCCCTACTTCCCACACAACCTCACTCGGGGGAGTGAGTGAACACACACACCACACACACACACACACACACACACACACACACACACACACACACACACACACACACACACACACACACACACACACGGCCATTCACAGGGAAGAAATAGATCTAGATCAAACGTCCTGCTGACCAGGAGGCTGAAAAATGGTGTCGGCGGTCACGTGCGTTCCACGGCGGAGATGTACGCTCGGTGTCCGCGCGCCGTTGTTATTCTAATCACTCACCGCCGATGTTCCGCTTCTTCCTCTGCTCTGGAATGGGACCCGGCAGCTATGAAAGCAAACATTTCTCACAAGCCTTCACCATTTCTCTCTGCTTCACAGGCGTGCCACTTTTATTAAATGACCATCTGTTACGGGACTTCATCCCGGTTTGGCAAAGACAAATTTATGAGCGACAGACCCAAGGATTCAGTAAGCGATCAGATTTAGAATCTTCTGGTATTTGCGAAAAACCCGGGGGGCGGAGGTAGTGCGCAAAATTAGGAAATTGATGTTGAGGATGTAAAAACGTACAGAGTTCCCCACTATATGTCTAAGAAAGTTATTGGTGGCGGCGTAATGTTACCTTCAGCAAACATTATTGTGTAAATGTGAACCAGAGATTTTAGCAGGATTTTATTTTTATTTTTTTGGACCTAACTACCTTTTTATTGGTCTTCAAAAACAGAATAGAGTTGTACCAAATCACACCCTGTTTTTTCTTTCTTTTTTAAAACTAATCAATGGATATGTTGATCAGTTTAATTAATTACCAGTTTTCAAGGCAATGGCAAAAAATAAAAAAAACAACTTTGAAAGTGCAGTTCATTTGTCCCCAGGAAAAGACAAAAACATCTATTAAAGGTTCAAATTATATGTTAAATAATTTACATTTACTAATACCCAGCTAAATTTCTTTCTGTTAGATTTGAAGAACAAATGAACAAATAAACTCCAGACTCTTTAAAAAAAACACGAACTTGGATTTTAGTACCAATTGTCAGCTGATGTTAGAGTCAGGTGATCAGAACTAAAATTGATCATATTGGTTCTGTTTGACCTTGACAAGTCCTTGGAAAGACTTAAATCTGGAACAAACTTCCAGAAAACTGCATTGATGCTGAAACACAGTTCCCTTAATTGACAGCTAAAGCCTCACCTGTTTGTAACTACCTTTGAGTAGCAGTAAGTGGATCATTGATCAACATATTTGATTTATATTTGCTTGATAGTTTTGATGATGGCATTTAAAATGTAATGTTTATTTCTTGCTTCATAATTAGTGACTGTATGATATTTTTATGATGTAAATCACTTTGAACTGCCTTGTTGTTTAAATATACAAATAGAAATAAACTTCAGCGTCTTCTGCTGCGGGAGCTGGAAGAGAAAATGAAAATATATATCTTCAGATCCCTCTAGTTGAAAATACATTGAAAGCCCTCTAGTGGTGAAAGACACGTAAATTGCTCATTTCGAACTTCCTTAGGTGCGAGGAAATACAATTATGATGGAAACAAGGTACACTTTTTGTTATTACGGTGTTTTGCAAGTTATGAAAAAGTCAAATGATCTTGAACAATAGGCTGGAAAATGATTGAAGCCAAATGTCAAGAAAGCCAAAGCAAACAGATTCCACACTCTTTTTTTGAGCAAAGATGAAGCCAAAATGAAAATCTACATGTAAAAAAAAAAAAAAAAAGTACACCATAGAATTTAAAAGGGAAAGTGGTAGCTATATGTTGATAAATAAATGCAGTTGAATAATGGATTATAGAAGCTTTATGTCAAAGCTGGAGTTTAGTGCAGTTTGCTGCTCTGGAAGGATGCTAAGAGGAAATAAAGACTAGTGAAAAAAATACTTTAGTATATTTCAAACATACATACATTTGCATCAGTACATTTTACGTATACTGAGTATTAAGTGTACTATACATAAATATATACAAAGTATATTAACAGTATGCTTGTAATTTTGCCATTATAACTTTAAACACACTTAAATGTAATTGTACCACAATAGCCTTTTCAGAAATATGCTAAATAAAAGTATACTTTAAGTGAACAAGTGTACCAATAAAACAATATGCTTTTAAATATATTTTCTGTGTGTTTTAAAATATATGCTCAAAATAGAATTTTTAAAAAATTCAACAAATATACTGAAATTTCGGTATGTTTTAAATAACATCTCAGTGTTTACTTTAGGCTAATGAAGAATGCAATTTTAGATGCCTTAATAATCTTTTACTATTTAGTTAAAATGGCCAAGAATACAAAAAATAAATCCTGATAGTGGAGCTTGATGTAATGTTGTTTAACAAAGTAAATAATATGTTCATACCTCCAAAAATCAATCATTGACAGTTTAGTGACAGCAGTTCTACAACAAAAACAATAGTGTTGTCCTGAACACTAAATGTAGCAGGTATCTTCAGTTTTACATCTCTCCAAATATGATCCATTGTTTTCAATTTTTTAACTAAAACACGGAAGCTGTCTTTATCCAATCCATTTTCAGATGTATAAGATCTGTTAGTGAACGGCATTAGCTCCAGTTCCCACTCCAGACCAGATGGTGGCGGTATTGCACACTTTTAGTTTTTTCTAAAAGAGTCATAAAAAGAAGAAAAGCATCACCTTGAGGCCGGGGAGGAGAAGAGACGCTTTTCAAATTTGTCATTTTTACTCGCACAATATTGCCTTAAAAGTAGAGAGGGCCTTGATAATAGTAGTTTTGGTAAGTTCAAGTTGGTGACGTCCTAGTCCAAGTTAGACAACAACACAAACTGGACAAGAACTGGATGGAAATAAAATGGGGGACACGAAAGGAGCCTGAAGGGACGAAGGTTGCTAACGTGTTGCTAGCCAGCTACGCTTCACACAGACTCGTTGCCATAGCAACTGACTGACAACAGCTGCACTAGTGTATCATTCAACACCAAAAAAAACATCCAAACATTTCCCACACAAAGAAGAAAACATTCAGCCCGTTACAGTTTTATGTTTTCAGACATGATGTTTAAAGTGATTGCCGGAACACTGTTGTGGTTGATTAGCTAATTTAAACACCTGATCTGTCCGAAAGTGGGTGTGTGGGTCGCCTTATTCTTTAACTGAACCAAAACACCAGATTCTGCAGCACATCTACATGTTAAGGTTGTGAAAGTCAAGCTAGCATAACTGACCTACTTCCTTCTCCCTTGCTATTGTTTTTTTTATTAAAATTTTTTATCTAATTGTTATAGTGTTGACAGTTAGCAGCAAAGCACTGCGTCCGTTTTTTTTTCTATATATTATGCGTACATTTAAGATTTAGTGCGCAATGTTGACAATTTGACAGCTAAAACCAATGGTAATCATCATCGTTAAGCAGTTTATTGCCCTCCAGCAGGGAGCTGGGGGCAGGATCTTGTGAGTGTGACTTTAATCTGCAACATATCTGTAAGTCTTTATATGAGCTGAACATGCCTGTGAAGAGGCCACCATTTTACCAGGGGTGGCAATAGCCCCCTTTTATCCCCCCTTCAGGGGCACCACTGCTCTCCCTGTCTTTGGACTACGAATTATGTTAATTTCACAAAGTCTGAGTTCCCTGTTTCACTGCTAATCATATTCCCATCCTGTTTTCATTTTCCCTGCTTCCCTCAAACATAATTTTAAAATAATTTTTTGAAACATGCTTCATTGCAAAGCGGTTGTTGCTCTTTTCACTCCCTCTTTTTCATTCTGTGCTTAAATTTGAAGTGAAAGCCTGAGCAGCTTAGGGGGCAAAATAAATTCAGATCTAACACGACCGGGGAAGTTTCCCAGTCTTTTAAATGATAAACCCCTGTACCTCATTTGTCTCTGTTCTCTCTTTAAGGTTGTGTCCTGTTGTTGTCACAACCCTTCAGAATCTACAAGTACCTAATAGCCCTGAGGAGTCAGGGGACCCGCAGCCAAGAATGCCTTTCAGTGTGTCCCTGGGTCCCAGTGCGGGGAGGAAGTGGTCTGCCGCCGGCCTGAGGCGGGGGGGGGCGAGCGTAGCTTCACAAGAGGCCTATTAGAGGCCTGTGGCAGGATGCCTCACAAATCCAATTAGGAAGAACCGGGCCTGGATCTGGACTTCTACTGCAGGCTGTCAGTCATGGCAGGAGAGGGGGTGTCCGGTTACCAGAGACTGAAGTGTGCATCTTTGCCAGTCGATGATTTTATGAAAGAATCTTAGATTTTTTGACCTTCTGTCTGCAGCAATCCACACAAAGGCCACATGCTAACATAGCCACTGTGGGAAAAGTGCAGGCCAAGCCCCTACAGGCCCCTGGTGAATGAAGCCCAATTCCACTGAGCCAATGAAGAATCTAGCTGACTGTTGCTCAAGAATGAAGTCATCTCCCTGCTGTACACCACAGCCGACTCCAGCTCCAACTTTCTCTCAGCTTTTTTAAAGGGGCAGCATTTTGTATTTTCCAGCCATTTTATAGCATAATCAATTAATGTTACTTTGAGTTGGAATAAACACGATGAATAGGCTATATGAAATATCACATTGCAAATTAACACCTTGAAATTGGGCCTCTGTGTCTTTAAGAAACTCTTTCTGAAACTTCACATTCAGGCCGACTTCACCACATGGCTCCTCTATTAACCCTTTAACAATGTTTTTATTACCAGCATTACACTGATAAGTACCTCCTACAATGAGTTCAGCATATGCTCAGTTCCACCAGGTGTTTGCTAATTGATGCTGGCTAGTCTGAAGGAGCTGGGTGGAACCGGGGTGCCCTCTGAGGCAGAAGCTCCAAAGCTTGGACAATGCAGCTCAGAGGAGGAGCTGTGTCTCGAAGGCGGGGCGAGCTCCACCCAGGGTAATCAGCGATTGAATATACATTCCACATTCTTTGTTGAGAGCCACCTTACGTTTCTTCATTACCACAAAGTTTTTTTTTGTTGGTCTACCACTAAAAAAGACCAATAAAATATATTGACATTGATCATTGTGTTTTATTTGCTGGCTCATGTAACGAACTCTGTGAGTGGTGCTCTGGTACCACCTTTTCCTGGTTGACATCAAGCAAAAAAAAAAAAAGAAAAGAAAAAAGAAATGTTCCCGTTTTCAAGAAAACTATAATGGACATAAGAGCAATCGAAAATCCATCCTTTCACCTGGTTTCTCATTTTGTCTCTTCTCTCCCGCCGTTGCCCCCGGAGCAGCAGCTGAAGTGGATTTGTAATCAGAGTGGACTGATGGAGACACACAGAGAACTGCCTCTGGACTCCTGAAGTGGGATTGCTTTGCCCGTTCTCTTCGATGGGCCAATTTATCTGACTGAGCCACTCTCTTTCCCCCTGAGTCTTCACCTACTTCTCTCACGCTGTTGTGGATGTTGAGAAACACTTGGCCGGTGTGTGGCCCGAGGCCCATTCTGAGCCAGCTTTGGGGATCTAAAGAGAGCAGGTCAAATTTCAGAAGAACTACATCATTAGCTGGAGCCGGTTCTATAAAAATTAACTAATTTTTGAACAACCTGGTGCTCCAGCTTCCTCCCACAGTCCAAAAACATGACTGTCAGGTTAATTGGTCTCTCTAAATTCTCCCTAGGTGTGTGTGTGTGTGTGTGTGTGTGTGCGTGTGCGTGCGCGCGCGTGCGTGTGTGTCTGTGTGTGTGCATGGTTGTTTGTCCTGTCTGTC
Organism: Alfaro cultratus; assembly: GCA_903066825.1. NCBI lineage: Eukaryota > Metazoa > Chordata > Actinopteri > Cyprinodontiformes > Poeciliidae > Alfaro > Alfaro cultratus. Next base: position 15,294 of record CAEFZX010005504.1, on the reverse strand, counting down.
TCTGTGTTGCCCGGCGAAAGACTGGCGACCTGTCCAGGGTGACCCCGCCTCTCGCCCGGAACGTAGCTGGAGATAGACACCAGCACCTCCAGACCCTGTTAGGGACAAGGGTGTTAGAAAAAGAAATGGATGGATGGATGAACAACCTGGTTGACTAATTCTATCAGACTAATCTCCATATGATGTGGCGCCCCCTGGGGTTTAGGTACAAGGAATGATTCTGTTTGTAACAGTGTTATGAAGCTGTTTAATTTTCACCAGTGGGTCGATTCCGCACCGGTTGGTGACGGTAAGGCTTCTTTTGCCAGTCTCCAATATAATAATGAAGAAGAAGAAGAAGAAGCAGAAAACTTGGCACTAGCAAGCTTTGGAATCGACTCAACCGTCAACATAAAGAAAAGAAGCTCCTGCCCACATGGACGAGCCAAATGTGTTCTGGAGAAGTTTCATAGTAAGGTGAGAAAGATGGAGATATTTGACCAGGACGACGTCAAGGGGAATGTTTGAGTGTTATGCTGTGGGTCTGTTGAACTAGCTGTGCTTCCACGCAAATCTTTGTCTATAAGTCATTAAAATCAAACATGACGCTGGAGCTCATCATGGGAGCGGTATGGCGTTTTGGAAAAAAATTGCAGTTGTGCCATTTTACAGGAAGACTATGAATTCAACACGTTCGAATGGCAGACAACGTTTTATGAACTGTGTGATGCTGTGAGACAATAAGAAACAAAAACAAACCATCCTCCTCCTACTTCCTGTCGTCGTCTTTGTAGTTGTCGCCAGTGGTAACGGATCACGTGACTCTTGTGACGTAGTTTCCATACAGCTGAAAAACCACTCACGTTTTCTTTTTGTTTCTGTTTTTATCTAAAGACGTGAGTTTTATTCAAAATCAACCTGTTTGCATTAAGCACAATTTGTGTCATTTTACAATTAATGGAAACAGTTACCATCGGCAACACCAACAGGGTAATATTTATATTTATATATATTTACACACTGAAGAAGTTGAACTACATCAACTCCACCTTTTCAACAGTTAAGCGCTCCAGCAGGACCATCATCCCAAACATGCATTAAAACTGGTTTCACTGGATAAATTCATGCAGACCGACATTAGCGGCCAGTACCTTGTATGTTAATTTATTTATTTAAACCCCCCAAAAGTGAGTAAGTTCAAATTTACAATGCATAACAATCTATGTATTTAATCAAAACGAATGTGTTAAATAGCCATATTTTTCTCAATTATTGAGAAAAAATGGATTCTTTTCCTATGTATTCAACTGGTCGGTGAAATACAATTATGAAAAGAAAAAAAATCACTTGTGATGTTAGAAATGTGAAAAGCCTAAGTAGTTTTACAAAGCTACTTAGAGGTGTGGCTGATTCATATTTGCCCTAATTCCTCCCATAAAACCATGAACTAAAGCGTCCGGTTGCTGCGTGTTGATTTAATGGGTCAGAAAAGCACTTTGCTCCTCACCAGAGGAGTTCTTTTACTCTGTCACAATCCCTTCATAGGCAGAACATCACAGGATGTTTTCATAAAAGCAAAGCCTGGAAAATACGACTACTACTACTACTAATAATAAAAATCCCCCTTCACTTTTTATCCATCATCAGGCTGTGATGCTGTTGCCTCCACGCAGATGAACGTCTGCGCATCATGAAAGCTGACGGGAGGACGATGGCTCCTGCTGCGCGCCGGCCAAACCAAACTGCAGCCAGGCTCAGCAGCGAGCCCGCCGTGGCCCGTATATCTGACACCACTGTGTTTGCTTTACAGCTGCAGGTAGGTCGCATATGTCGTAAATCCATCTGGAAACACAGGCTGGGTCTCCGGCCTCACTCCTGGCTCATAGGGATTAGGGGGCTGGGGGGGTTGAATGTCTGTTTGGAATAAAACTGTTCATTAATCATAAACGAGTATGGTGATATTTATTTCAGCGTTATGTATGTATGTAGTAAAAATGGTCAAAACGTGGTTTTGTGCTGACAAACTGGTGGAGTTCTTCTGGAGTCCACTAGATGGCGGCAAATCCTAACTGAGGATCAGAAAGCCAGCAAATCCCTTATTGAGCTGCATTAAAGGCATTCAGACAGTCGATAAGGAAAAATGATCTTCCCCCTACAAAAATAAGGTCATTTCTGTGGCACATAATTAAATTATAAGGACCAATTATTTCTCAATATTTAGTCTTTTTAAATACAGCAGAACGGGTAGTTCGGTTCTGGAAGTTCCTTAGTGACAATACCTCACATTCCCTGACTTTTTCCTTCCGCTTTTGTAATCCTGAAGAGACTCGCAGCACTTGAGTTTGAGAGCAGGTCTTCTGCCGTTTCTTTCTTTATCTCTTCTCTTCTCTGATGTCTCCCTGAAAGCATGCCCTAAGTGCCACTGAAAACCACTTGAAAGTAATAGAAAGGGCACCAGGTGGGACCGAGCGCCGGTCCCTCTCAGCGTTTTCATCAGCGAACATGGAAGATGACAGAACTCTGATGTTCTGATTGGAGCTCTCAGAGAGCGGAGCCGAGAATAAAAGGCAAAAGACGGAGCGTTGTCACGACGACGCAGACGAGAGACAGTGTCAGCAATGGCTCAGAGTGTGGAAAGAGCTGCAACATGGACTCTTGGTTTGGTGAACACTACAGATTCATTCAATAAAGCGGAACTGTACTGATGAGCATCACCTGTCAGATTAAAAGTGGCTTTTGAAAATAACCTTTAAACAGATATTGAACATACTTTCCATTAAGCACACATTTTTGTTCTTAATTTTTTTGTATTTTATTTGATTTAAAATTTTAAATGAACTGTAGTAGAAAATCAACATAATTAACAGAAATAAAGGCTAGAATACATCCATATTTTTGTAATTAATATATGTATAATCTGTTTCACCTATAAGATTCCATAATAAACAGGCTTTTCTAGAATATTTTGACTAATTGAATGGATCTGTACAGTCCCATTTAATTATTTTAAAGGGCAGTTTTATGTTTCCAGGCACATAAGTCATTTCAATCTGGAGAGACTCACACAGAGAAGAAATAGAAGTTAAAAGACTTTAATGGTACAAGATCTTTGGCACTCGGACCCGGCAGAAGACTGTGTGCCGAGGATCACCGCGAGCAGGAGGTCGGCTCAGTAGTCTTCTCCCGGGACCGAAACTGGTGGTGGAGCGGAGCCTGGTGATGGGAGCATGGAAGGATCCTGGAGGACGTCCGTCAGGATGGAGGTGGAAATGGGGAGGAGGCGGGACGAAGCACGGCTGACTAGCTTGAACATTTGAAGGTGACCTAAGGCGGGGATTGGCTGGAGCCCGCGGCGCTTCGGTCCGGAGGCGTGGTGATTGGGTGATGAGGAGAAGCTGGGTCGAGTCTCCCAGCTTGAATTTTCGCCTAGGCTCCATTTTATAGCACAATCATGTAACCTTCAGTTGCTATAAAAATGGTATATACATCAAATATGACTTAAAAGAAATTGGACTTTAATTTTACGCCTTGAAATTGGGCCTCTGTCTCTTTAAGAAACTCCTGCTCTTTTCGAAACTCCGCCTTCAGGAAGTCATCACAGCATAACCCCTCTATTAACCCTTTAACAATGTTTTTACCAACGTTCCATCTAGAAGTTTTTGGGCTGTGGGATGAAGCCGGAGTAACCAGAGAGAATGCACACAGCACAGGAAGGACATGAAAACTCCATGCAGAAAGACCTCAGGATGGGATTGGAACCCAGGACCTTCTTACTGCAAGGCAGTGTCTAGTTCTCAGTATTGTTTCAGACTCTAGTCTGTAAGTAGAGGAAATTCAAGACAACCAAAAAAACACCCAGGTCTGGATGCTCTATGCAAGATCAGCCTGAAAACTGACAGAAGTTTAAAAACAGCAGAAAATATGATGAGACCTACAGCAGACTTCTGCTCATGTTGATATGAAAGTTGTCTGCCAAAGTAGACTTTTTACAAGGTTGGAAACTTTACTCTAGAAGAAAATAAACAAAGATTAGAACCTCTAGGATAATGTTGCTTGGACATATGAGCCTAAAACTAAATTATTTGGACACCAAAAAAGAATTTGTTTGACTTAAACCAAATTGAGCATTACAGCAAAGAACACTCAGACCAACTGTAAAGCATGGCAGTGGATGTGTCATTGTTTGGGGATGGTTTGTGGGACCAGGACCAGGCCAGCTCACCACTGTAGAGTTCAACATGAATTATTTTGTGTATCAAAGGGGACTTTAGGAAAATCTGAGACTGTCTGTTAAAAAATAAATAAATAAAAAAATAAAAATCAAAGCTGAAGCAGAATCAGCTCCAACGCTTTAATGAAAAAAAAAAAAAAACCTGAATTCAGTGTTGGACTTATGTGTATATAATCAACATAAAATTGGAAAACAGCTACCATCTGAAATGAATGTCACAGTTTGTCTCTAGTAGAGGAAACTCAAATAAAGTGGAAGTTTTGTTCTCTGTCATGCTTTGCTGCCCCCTGGTGGCTAAGCACACTTCGACTATTTATTTGGATGAACACATCAGACAAGCCACAATGCTTTTCACCTTTAGACCACAAACTCCAATGAAGACTTTTCATATAGTATTATTTAGCTAAATTAATTTAGCAAACTTGCATTCACTGCAACAACTTCAATGGCATGTAAATCCTTATGAGTATTGTTGATACATACATTTTCATTTTCACCCCAAAACTGACCTATTTAAGAATTTAAAATGTACCGCTTTTTACTGATGTACAGTTTGCTTAAAGCCAAACAAACAACGCTGATCAGTAACTCTGAGAGTTTATAATCTTGGAAAATGTGATGTGATGCTGATTTGTGAGCGGCGTATGGGTTCCAGGTTAAAACATAAAGCCTGGGGCTGTTGTTCGCTTTTTGGAGGAATAAAATGAGATCTACAGTCGGTAAGAGGAAAAAAAGCCAATCCCTTCGACAGTCTGCATCCTGTAACCTTGTTAAAAGTGTGAAAGACTCGCCTGGTGGGAGGCCTCCAGTTACACTCCAACACACACACACACACACACACACACACACACACACACACACACACACACACACACACACACACACACACACACACACGCACGCAAGTTGTGCGACGTCCCCTCTGGATTTAGTTCACCATTAATTAGCATGATTAGCTTTACATTCTGCCTTATCAGCACTTGGAGAAAAACTTTTCTTGTTTTAAGACATTAATTAAGTTACATCTAATAACCAAACTGAAGAAGTAGAAATAACTGGATCTGTCAGATCGCCCACATTGGAGGAGACATGTGAGAGTCAGGATAAATTACATTTTCCTTTTACTTCCCAACAGAAACAGAAACATGGAAGGTGAGATTCACTCTATCTTGTCACAAATAGGAAACAAAAAGCTGAATTAGAATGGTGCATTTCTGCTGCTTTCAGTGTTTTCCTTGTTATTCTCCAATGCCTGATGGAACAAAAACCTCCCACTGTGTGTCTGATTGCCAGTTACCAAATTCATTACCATTTCTGCCGTGTGGCTGGACACACGAACCGACCGAACCTGTTGGACTTTTATCGGCTCTGTGGTCACAGAGGTTTGGAAAATTGTCCGACAATCCTTAAATCGTGCCATGTGAACCAGACTTAAGACTCACAAGCTCTACTCCTCTCATCTCGTCTCGACCACTGCCCTAACGCTCTCTGACTCTGGTCGCTATGGTAACGTTTACATATCCCTTCAACATTAGATACAGATGCGCCACAAAAACAAACATTTTACTTTCATGAAAATTTTAACTCATGATAACGACTAATGGGAGCCCTGAGCTTGTTTCTCTGCAACGAGACGGTTCATCTGGGAGTGATGAGAGACAATAACACCGGAAGTGTTGCTTATGCACAGAGCTGCTTGGTCTCTATGTGGTGAAGCAGTTTGAAGCTTCATTGCCTCATTAACAGCCGGTCGCCATATCATGCAGAGCAGCTTGGAATATGGGAATCACCTACTGGGATAAATCCATTCTCCTGTCTCTTCTCTGGGCCTTTTTCCCTTCGCAAAGAAACTTTCCGAAGACATTTGATCTGTTTCTTATTCAGCTGCTTGTGGCTCAATGTTGGCGCGCAGGTAACCGAGAGAATCCAGTTAAAGGATTTTCAAAATAAAAGATCCTCCAGAATCAAATAATAAAATGGAAATATTTCATTATTTCTTGTGAGGCCCGGTACCAATCGGTCCACGGACCGGTACCGGTCCGCGGCCCGGGGGTTGGGGACCACTGCTCTAATAGTTGCACCCGCAGTTGTTGCCTTCTCACCAAGCCGTTTTCCTGTTGCCTTTTATCCCATCCCAACCTTTTGTCCACAGTGTCGTCGGACAGCTTTTTGGTGTTTGGTATTTATTGCACACGTAATGATCAGTCAGTGTGGTTTTTCGCAGGTTCTTTTATTCGACGAACGCTGTTAACAAACAAGCGCGACAGTGAGCGCCTCCGCTGACCAGCCGCAGGAGGTGCTCTATGTGCCAACTGGTGGCGAACTGCTGTAACTGCAGTTTAATGCATCTCAGTTTGAGTAGAAGTGCAGCTTAAAAGGTTTAGTCAACAGTCTTTAAATAAAGTTAAAGAAAAAAAGGTAATTATTTATTTTGTCCATTCTGTCACATCTTGCCCAGTGTTTCTCAATTATTTTCCGTCTTCTCAGGATCATTATTTTTTTTTCATGAATAGTGAATAACATTTTGCATTAACAATAAAAAGATAGGTTTTGTCTCTTTCCTGGCCTTTTTCTGCGCGCTACAGTTACTTGTTTATTATAGCGTATAAGAGCCAGGCTCTGAGTTTTTGATTTGTGGTTTAAATACGAGTAAAGTTGGACGAGAATGAAGTCATGATATTTTAACTTTTCACCATACTGCGCAAAATTGCGGAATACTGAGGGTCTTGTAAGGTTATAGCTGGTATTTGTTTAACAAATCAGTAAATACTAAATGTTTTAGCATATCAGAAGCTAATTTCCAGCCCCAGGACTTTGAAACTATTGTTTAAACAGCTTTTTATTTAATAGAAAGCGAGTCTTGTTGCATATCACTCTATCGAAGCTCTTTAACTTAACGACTTTCTCCCTGATATTGAGTCTTTATTCGGCCAACATTTAAACTATTCTGCTAATACGACTGGGTTCTATGACTGTCTGTATTCATGGATTTGAAAATAAAAATCTCTATCCAGGCCATAAAACTACGTCATACTTGCCGTTTTTCTTCTCACTGTCAAACTTCTCCAACTTTCCTCTATGACGGTAACTATATTTCAAAATGTCCGAGCTTGTTTCCTTCGCTCCGTTTTTTCCCGCTCTACTCGAGAGAGAAGGACCTCGCTGCTGCAGCAGAGGTGTACTTCCTCTGCTCCGTTTACAAAATGGCTGTGCAGCTACTTCTACTGGCTTGAACAGGCAGCCTGTTGATTAGTTTGAACACTGCTACCACCTAGTGACCAGAGGATAGTTTATTAGTTAAGCATGAATAAAGACATTTATAAAGTCCTGCTTCTCACGCCTCCCTGAGGTACTGGTCTTGCCCATGGTGGTCAGTTTGGAGTCTGATTGGTTGAGGTAACGAATTCAAACCAGTGGTAATGAGTGGAGGATAAGAGGACTGCTTGAAGAAGGACCAACAAGTCTGGTAGACTCAGAATTTTTGCTGGCTGATTGTTGATCAAACATTTATTTTGTGCAATTAACTAAATGAACTAAAAGAACTTCTTTTAGTTTAATTTAATCAATGAATTGTATTTATTAAAAGAAAAGTAAGGAAAAATTCTGTATAACTGTACAATGCCATGTTTTAAAATGTCCTAAGTACCAATAAAAGTTTTTTCGAAAGAAAAAAAAAAATTTTTTCACGCAATAAAATGCTAATTAAATATTTTTTTTTGGGAAAAGATTCTGTCAAACGGTTAAAGTGTACCTATGACCTCTCCATTGTTTGTAAGTGGCTAAACTGGTGTAAGGGGTGTATTAAATACTTATTTTCTCCACTGTGAGCAGTAATCACATATGAAACAAGATCCGAGAAAACTGAAAGCAACAAGTGTTGCGCAGGGATTATTTATGCTGTGACTTTTTTGACTGAGTTACTTTGACAACGCTCCAGTTCTCTAGCAAAACGTTCATCCAGGAAAATGAACGCTGGATGTATCTGTGATGTACAGGAAAATAGGTTAAGATGAATCATCCATGTACATTTCTTGGGTGACTGACTTTCATAATGGATCTTCAACCCGGATGAACACAGTGGGAGAAATGTATTACTGAAAGCTGGAAAAGGAGGAAAACCAAGTCGAGCACAATGATTCGATGAATGATTTTTTTCAATGTTTATTCAAGGAAAAAGTAAGAAATTAGGCGGAAAAAAACTTCATTTACTTCAATGTGAACAATTTTTTTTAAAGAAAATACAGGTAGAAATGGTTTCAGCTAAATAAAGTGGCCTATTTTAATGGATTAATGTTTGCAGCAAGGCCAGAATTTTCTATTAGCACAATTCTACATTTTAAAGTTCTTCTGTTTTGTAACCTTAGACTCAACAGGCTGAGTCTGTTAATCCAAGTGAGAAAGTGTTGAAAAGATAAACAAAATTTACAGCCATTTCATTATTCAAGAAATCATTTAGGTTTGTCAAAATCCTTGAAGTTCTACTTTGATAAAAAAAAAAAATCTTTTCATTTGACCAATCTGTCAGTAACAGAATATATTGCTATAGTTTTCCACTTTAAAGAAGATTACTAGTTCTCAAGATGAAGTCAATCGTCTTGTCTCAAACAACCGTCAGTGGACACATTCCACATCAGCTGTATTTCCATTACAAATGTACGCAAAACTTTGTCAATATTGTGCTAAAGTTGAAACAAAACACAGTTTTGCAATTGCAGTGTTTCTATTAAATAAGAAACACAATTAAAATCACAAGAGAATAAGTTTGTTCATGCGAACAACCAACCCTTGATCCTCCAACCACTTCCTGTCGTCGTCTTCTTCAGGGTTTGCGGCAGTTGCAACGTCAGGTTGCTGACCATCTGGCTTGTGTGATGTGAAAGTGTTTCCTTTGTAATTTTGTGAAATAAACCGATTTATATATGGCCAAAGCACCTCATCCTAGCACCAATGCTTTTAAAATCAAAAAACGAGTTTTTTATGTTTTAATTGTTATGTTTCCATTAAGCAAATTTGTTTTCAAAATGTCAAGTTAAGCATGTATGTGGTCAATGTCACCAAGCTGTTAGTGGAGATGTTCACAGAACTGCTTTTTTCCCCCCTTAATCAAGTCTCAAATCTTAAAAGGACAAGTCTAAGTCGAGGCTAAAATCCCTGCGTTATTTTAGCAGAGATTTTAGAAATCAGTAAATACGGATTTCTTCCAGTCCATAAATGATACACCGGTGTAATTTCACTATAGTTTTTCCTCCAAAATGATGCATCCCACTGATTGATCATCTTTGTTTCAGTGCTATCAGGATCATTTCCTGAGTCGGCCGTTGAATCGTAATGAACCGTTTCTGTTTGCCAGGAGAACCCTCAGGAGAGCGGCACTGCAGCTGCGACCCTGCAGGTCCGGCACACCTCATCTAAAAGGAACACTTTCATTTTAAATGCATCGTCACCAAATCATCAATTACTTTCAATAAAAGGACTCACCTAACAGACAGACTTAAGTGTATAAATACTCAAACTGAAATACGTAGATATCAATCAGATGAACCTAAATGGCAACAACCCACCATTCTTGTTTATTGTTATTTTCTTTCATCACATGTGAAAACTGGCTTGTTGTGACTCTTTTCTGATTGGAGGATTTTTTCCTCCAGCTTACACCAAAAACTGTCACCATGTCGTCACGGTTCAACACGAGACAGATAATCTGTGAAAAAATCAAGTTTGTCTGACCGGCATACCGCTTCTGGTCTGAAACACCCAATCAGGGCTAGGAGGAGGGGCTTAACGCTGTCAATTAACTCATGTATACGTCACTCAATGTGCTAATGGCAGAGACAAAACTTACAGCAAAAGGAAAATTGTTTATCTTTCGTCATCGGTGTCTCTGCTAACTAGCCTTAGCATTCACAGCAGGCTCCGGTGTGGAGAACTAGCTGTAGCGTAGCAGAGAGGAATGGGGACGGTTTGAGCAGCACGTATACAAGCTTGACTGACAACGCTAAGACTCTTTTCTTGATTCTGTCTGGTTGTTTCACAGATTATCTGTCATGTGACGGCAAAGTGAGCGAGATGGAAGGAGCAGGGGTTCGAACCAGCAACCCACCCACCTCCAGAGCCACTGCTGCTCCTTCTGTGTAAATAAGAACCCAAAGCAAATATAAAAAAAACGTCTTAAAGGTTTTTTTTTAAATAATGTTTACATGAACTACTGTGACATTTTGAAGATTAGTGTTGTTCTAAAGTGCCAAAATCTCATTTTTGATTTGGCTTCTCTAAATGAGACATGACCTTTATCCTTTGAAATCACTCATTTTATACTAAAGTCAGTCTCCACGAGTTTTCTACTGCAGGTAACATAATACTGGCTTGCTGCTTTTTAGCGAAAGTCTACACTGGATACGGCTCTGGTCACCTTACATTTGTATTTTTTCTCTAAAACCAAACCTTTGGTTACCCTGCTATAAACCAGTCACAGGACTCTTGTTACATTTGACTATGATGAACTTGTCAGACTAACAAGAATCCCACCTTACCATGAGTGAAGGATGGTGAACTTCTGACATCTGTAACAAGCAGACGGCTTCAGAGGAAAAAGAAAAAAAAACCTACAAGTTTGCAGCAAAAGTTCTACAGCAGAAGAACAGATATTGTAGTATTTTTTATAGTTCCCTGAGTTCAGACTCCTCTTATTTCTTTCTCTCTCGTGTAGCTAATCAGTCAACAAATCAGCAAACTGGTGTTGTGTGCTGTCGGACACGTCAACAGCTTATGCTTCGGTTTAACACATCAACAGTTTGTTAAAATCTACAGCATTTAAAACCAGTTTACCCAGGAGACTCCTAGTGCTGACATAATGACAAAAGAAAACCAGGAAGACTGTGATCCGGCTTTTCTTCTGTAAAATAATACAGGACTGACACAGTTGGTGTTGCAACTGAGAATAAATGGGAGATGTACACACAGTGCCAGCTATTGTGTGTAGCTGGCATACGATCAATCAATGTATCATTGATTTAAGGTACAAAACTTAATATTTTGTCTGTTTTTCATCCAAAGAGCATCTGAACATTTTCATGCCTAAATGATGTGTACATTAGTTCAGCAGTGTTTTCTTGAATTCCTCAATATGGATCAGAATAAATCTGTCCTAAAGGGTTTAGTGTAAATCCACTTTGTTCATTTAAATGAACTTTTTGGAGCTTTACGTCATGTTATGTTATTCCCTCATTATAAACATGTCTGGAGTATTGCTTTGTTTCTTTCATTTATGTTTCAGAAATCCTTTAATCTCCCGTGACAACCGTTCAGCCGGGCTAAGCGCCTGCGTGGACCTAGCTCCGATCTTCCCTCCACCACAACTCCCCCACTCAGATCCTTCAGACTAGCCAGCAGCGATTAGCAAACACCTGGTGGAACTGAGCATCAGCTCATTATAGGAACTACTTATCAGAGCAACGCTGGTAAAAACATTAGAGGGAATAGAGGAGGCATGTTGTGATGACTTCCTGAAGGCAGAGTTTCAGAAAGAGCAGGAGTTGGAAGTAAAACTTCTTTTAAGTCATTTTTGTTATAAGTAGCATTTTTATAATAACTAAAGGTAACATACTTACTAGGTTATGCTATAAAATGTCAGTAGATACCTGGAAAATACTTAGTCCTGCCCCATTAGCTAGACATAAACCAAACATGAGCTGATTTGATGTATTAGGGCTTAATTTTTTAGGCCTTTCTGAAAAATTTAATTGGAAAAAAATTAAAAAGCTATAATTTAATAACTTGTTATGTTAAGTGACTGGGTAACAATATTAATGTGGCCATAACTTCCCCCTCATGTTGCCTCTTCAACAAAACAGATGAGGCGAAGCATAAAAAAGGGGAATCATAAAATCATCAGAGTCAGCACTGGAGACTCAAAGTTTGGCCACTTCTCCAGTTCTTCTAGGACCGTACAGACCCTGCAGGCTGCCACGGCAACAAAAAGACATCCATTGCCTTTTAAAGTTTCAGCCGTAGCATAGGAAAGAGCATCATTCAACAGACTATTATGCAGCTGTGAGATAAGGTTAATGCCCCGGAGAGCTCACCGTTCGCCTCGCTAAAGGTCAAACGCATTCACCGTCTCCTTTCTGAGTTTTATTCACACCCCAGAAGCTTTGATGGGACTTGGCACCCCCGGCCGCGGCTTGGGTTATGTAAGCTTTCTGAAACAGACTTAACAGCCTCAACTGTAAAAGGACGCCTGCAGGGAGGCTGTGTGGGCAGGAAGGCTTGAACGCTCCAACCCCTCCGCATTCACTGCTTCTTTTCAGTTTAAGGAATGAGCTTTTTTTTTTCGCCTCAGGGCGGGAATGAATCCGCTCTCCAAACCCACTAAACGCTCGCGCCTGTGCTCCGCAGACGAGAACGAGAGCAGATGGATGTGCCGAACGTGTCGAAAGTTTACGCGAGGACGGCCCACTCTTGATGTCGGAGCGAGAAATGTTCCCTTTCTTGCAGTCGACAGAAATGTTCCATGACTGTGGAGGATTAGCTGGTGAAGGTGATATATAGCCAGGCAGGGATCCAGAGGTAAATACTTCTGAGGTCTGTGTAATGTGAGGAATGCTGAGGCTAACAATGCATGAACCAGAAATCTCAAGTGAGGTGGCAGATTAAGTGTCGCTGTTACAGAGGCGTACACACACACACACAGACATTTTGGGGACACGAGTGCAAACACACCCCTTCTACCTTAGTAGTGGGAGATTTCTTACAGACAACTTGAATATCATAAATATAAACCCTTGTTTCAAATGGGTAACCATGTGCTGTCTGATTGAATCATGTTCAACCTGAGTCAATGAACTCATCAATGCATGGTGCCGTAACTTTCTCCAGATGAACAGAAGCAAACCTAAAGTTATCTGTAGACCTGAAGAAGAACGATCTAGAGTCAGCACAGGTTGATTTCACAGACCTGAAATCTGAACCTGAACCTTCAGAGTCACACAAAGACAGTTATAAAGTTGGTCTTCTATCACCTGAAGAACATCTCCAGGATTAAAGGACTAATGTCCCAGCATGATCTAGAAAATCTCATCCATGCGTTTATCTTTAGTCGCATTGATTACTGCAACAGTGTCCTCACAGGTCTGCCTAAAAAATCAGCTGATCCTGAACGCTGCTGCTGGTGTTTTGACTAAAACCAGGAGAATAGAGCACAACACCCAGTTCTAAAGTCCTTCCACTGAGAGAACAGACTTTAAAATACTGTTAGTTTATAAATCGCTGAACTGCTTAGCACCACAATACATTAAAGATTTGCTGTTGTTGGATCAAGCCTTCCAGACCTCTCAGGTCTGAAAGGTTCTGGAATCTGGAACAAACAGCCGAAACACTGAGTTCCTTTTAAATCTAAACTAAAAAGCCTCCTCATTAGAGCGGCTTTTGTTTCATAATAACTGGAACATTGACCAACATATTTGATGCGTATTTACTTGGTATATTTGAAAAATCGTAACGTTCATTTCATGTTTCATAATTGATCACTGTATTACTTGAAATTGTAATGTCACCAATTCGACCAGAAATAAGGTCTGTTAAAATTAAATGTTTAACAGAGGTGATTTGTAACTACTCTATTTCCAATTAAAAAAAGAAATGAGTCAAAAATAAGTCATTATGGTTCATTATAGCAAATGTAATAACTACATCTATGAGTTACTACATTTCAATTTAACTTATTTTTGATTTAAATCTAAAAGCTTCTTTTTAAACATACTCGTAACAGCCATACTAAAAGGATAAATATTAATCTGGATCTTTATTTTTTCTTAGTTTTTCTGACATTTTCACAATGTCAGTCAGAAGTATACAACAGAGTATCAAGAAAGTAGAAACTGATTTATTAGCTAACAGGAAAAAAACTACATAGTGTAAACATGAGGGTTGTTGCACAACTCCTAGCTCGCTCTCATTTCTGTCTGTGGCAGATTTATGAGCTGTTTTATAAAACTCTGGCAAATTATTTAGAACGAGCCACAGAAACGTGGCGGCAGACACAGAGAGGCTGGTAGAGGGGAAGGAGTGCTGAGGAGGTTTCTGATCCCAGAATCCTCTGGCTGACTGCGCGGCTTCACTGCATCTTTCAAGGACTGAACGGTGCAGCCAAAACAAATCCATAAACACCAGCGGAGGAATTCAGAGACGAGAAAACCCACAACTGTCTTCAACCGATGGTGAAGAGAGTGCTGATGACTTATCAGCGCTGTTTGAAATGAGGATCATGGAATAAAGTCACAGTGTGTTTATTATAGGACATTTACTAATACAAACAGATATTTTAATTGGTTCTTCAGTACATCAGCAGTCGACTACTTAGATAATATGCTAGCAACACTGAAAAAAACCCAAAAATACTAAAGCAGTTTTGTCAATAATAATTTACTCTGATGCTGCATTTAATTGCCTTGGATCCAGATTCAGATATTAAAAAAAAGCTCAAATCCAAGTTGGCTAGAAACATTTTTCATTTCAACTTACCTGTTAGTTGGACTCATACTGTGAGAAACAAACTTTCAGAAGAGTTGAGAAATGCTCTGCAAATGCAGTAATGTTAATTGACACACGGGGGTCATCTTAGATTACAAGGTAAACCTGAGTTTCCACCGACTTTCTGAGGCAGATTTAAGATTGACAGTCAGCTTTATTGGCCAAGTTTTATTCTTTTTACATCAGTGATTTGGATTTGGCCTGTCCGAGTCTGCAGAGATGTTAGCTTCCCTCCTGCTGACCTGTGCTGGTCCTCAGCCTGGATGATCCTCTCTGCAGGCTTGGTTGTGTGTTGCAGTCTGAACCTGTCTTGTTTTGTGGATGAGCCAAACCACAGAGTGATGAGATGAACACAATCTGACTGAATAAGTGACACAGAGCCAGATTAGCAGAAAAAAAACAGGGCTTGTGGTCCAAACTGGCTGGCTAACGGCTGCGCTATCGAGAAAATCTGCTTACAGTCTGTTCATCCAGTCTTGTTGTCCTCCCTGTCAAGACCATAAAAGTGTTTCCAAACCAGAAACCATGGTTGGACAGCACAGTACGGGCCCTGCTGA
>CAEFZX010005498.1:0-66984 GCA_903066825.1 Alfaro cultratus | reverse complement strand
TTTTGTTTGAAATGGAGCATCAACAAAGTGTAAAATGCGTTTTGTTACATGCAGAAATAAAATTTTGTGTTCTCTGCTGCAGTTCGTTGATTTCATAAACGCAAAATAGTATCGATTTTTGTACATAGGTTTTATATAGATGACGTCAAAATGGGTTGTGGCTCCAAGTGCTTTCTTTTTATTGGGAGGCGGTCCCAAATGGCTCTTTGAGTAGAAAAGGTTGCCGACCCCTGCACTAAGGAAATGAGGAAGGGAGGGTCAGTGGAGAGCACTGGAGTTGAGCCTTTTTTCATTTAGTGTCATCAACTGAAAGAGAAAAAGGCCGAAAGAGACGATAATGCCAATAATTAAAATGACGTCGATAGTTTTAATTTATCGTACGATTAATTGATTTATCGTTTATCGCGACAGGCCTATATTTATCCTTTTTGAACACAAATGCAACACAAACGCAACGCCCTTCAAAGTATTCACACCCCTTGAGCTTCGGTAGACATTTTGATGTTACAACTGACAAAATCAATTTCACTAAGATTTTAGAAAACACAAAGCTGTAAATAATTATGATGGCCATATGTGTCTTTCCAGATATTTTTATATAAAAAAAAAAAATCTAAAGTGTTTTTGTATTCAACCCCGTTTTAGCTGATAGGTTGCTTGTGGAGCCAGTTTTGCTGCAGTTGACCCTCTTATCCCAAAGCAAAATGTTGTGAACTTTAAACACATTTTTTCAGGATGTCCTGCTTTATTTCTATCCATCTTTTCATCACGATGAAACGATGCGTCTCATATTACACCAAACATAATGTAACTGATCATCATAATTTTTCCGATGGTTCACAGCTTAAGATATACAATATTTAATATGATAATATTGACATTTTATTTATACCACATACTACAAAATGACAATAAAATAATTAACCAAGGTAAAAATAATAAAAACTCTTAAAATATCAGTAATGTCTTAAGAACAATGCTTTCAAATCATTTTGATAATCTGCTTCAACCATCTCCATAAATCATCTAATGTTCTCTAGCAACAATGCAAAAGCACTAACTTAAGTACTTTTGTCTAGTTTAGTTTCAGTATCTTAGAACATTTGGAAAAATACTAAATCAATTTACAAGAAACTTTTCAACATAATATAGGAGCTTTTTGAGTCAAAGTTCCTTAATATTGAAAAAAAAAAACAGTTTTCATTGGCAGATATATCAGACAAATATCTTAGTGAAATAGTCTGCCAGTGGAACTAATAATTCGTCATCAATATTAAGGAATTATATTGTATTATATTCTAATTATATTATCAGACCTGATAAAGGAAAACAAATTGGAAGTCCCTGTTTACATCTGACTAACTTTTTCGTCTAAGTGATGAACAGACAATGTTCAGCTGATGGTCTGAAATCTCCTGTAGATCTTCAGCTGAATAGAGAATACACATATTTCCTCACAGATTCAAGGAAATTTAATTTTAAGAGACTTTTTATTAAAGGAAAAGCCCAGAACATGGCAGTAAAATTCACTCCTTTGCTTATTTAAATATTTTTTTATCACTTTATATGCAACTGAATCTAAAGATATCGAGATGCTGAGCCAAGTGTTGGGCAATTCTAATATTTATATAAAAAAAATTGTTTAATAATCAGCCTTGGAGTACAATATCATGCTAAATCAGCAGGTATGATGTAACAGGACTCCAGGTGAGCCTGAAAGAATTTTGACTGACCCGGTGCTACATGTTTCCTGACGTCCGCTGTGATCTAATGCAGCTCTGCAAATCCAGCAGAGGAGAAAATAGATTAATATTATGAGCTTCCTTTTTTTAAAGGAATCATTTTTTTAAAGGGGCAGTTGTTGGTGTGAGATGCAAAAACAGACAGGATCCAGAAATTATTGAGCCCTCAATTTTTCTTTATGTAGTTCTTCAAACTTCCACAGCCTGACAAGCATTCCAAACAACAGGAGGGAGCGTCCTCCACTAATTCAAACCACCTGGCTTTTAAAGCATGGCCAGAACTAATTAAGGGGCAGAGACAATTACATTTCCAGGTAGAAGGGAAAAAAACATTTGTGCTAAACAATATTCCTAAACAGATGTTTACAGAATTACAACTAACAATTTCACAACAAAAAAAGCTGGGCCCAAACAAAAATAAAAAAAAAACATCTTCCCTCCTTCTCAAACAATGGACCTTCCCAGTAAGGTAGATTGAAAACGCCAGGTCCTTGTCAGGACTGCTCATGGACACGCTTCCATAGCAACACATAACCTCAAAGAAAAGAGAGGATGATTAAAACAAAAATATTAAATAAAGCAAGAATATAGGAAGCACAAAAAAACAACTGTTAAGAAGGGGGTAAATCCCTCACAGCAGTGTTATGTATTTTTATGTTACCTTCAGTTGTTATAAAACTGCTCTATGTATCAAATATGACTTAAAAGAAATACAACTTTGTAATTTGACACCTTAAAATTGAGAATCCACAAATCTCCAGGGTTTGTTGGAGGGCAAACAACCATGGATGGATGGATGGATACTGTCTACCAAACAGGTCACCATCTGCATGTTTGACTTTGTTTGACCTTTGCTTGACCTTTGTTTGACCTCTGTTTGGCCTTGCAGCTGACTGTCCCACCTGCAGCCAGAGCAGCCTCCTGTATGGAACAGAGGACTTCCATACAGGAGAGGTAAGTTTTACATGATCATCTCGTTTTTGTGCACGTTCGCATCCAGTCAGACAGCATCTTCCTCCTCCTGAAAAAGCTCGGCATATTCCAATCAGCTCTGTATTCAGCTTTGATGATCCCTGAAGCTGCTTCAAGCACCATCATTATACAATCACAAGCAACCAGTGGGGTTGCAGAGAAAGAGGAGCAAGCAGCACAACACTGCTGATAACAGAGATGTGCTCTGGTTGCCCCAAATGTTGGTTCTCCAGCTAGCTGCAGCAGTGCTCCACCCACAAGAAATAACAGAGGAATACTTAAACTGCTTCCTTTCAGTGGGGAAAAAAACCAGCGTGATGAATAGTTTCTCTTTTCAGGACTTTTAGGTCCTTCTGGTTTAGTTATGTTTGTGAAGTTTAAAGGCAACACTTGTGTGACATTGCCAAGGGCAGCTTTTAAATAGAAAACATCCCCAGTACATGCATGCCCTGCTAACAGTGTAATTCAGGTCTGTCCTTTCATTCAGAACATATGAAGGAGGTTGCTTTACATAGATATGTTGCTAAACTGCAAAGGTAAATGATAAAAGGTTCTGCAGAGGGAAGCTGCTGAAAATAGACTTGAGGCACTTAAAAATGAAGATGTAACTTGTATAGAAAATGTTTTTGATATTTGTTAAAATTATCATCATGTCCAGACAGACAATCTGTGAAAAAGATGGAGCTTTGTCTTCTTCTAGGAATAACTGCAGAAACAATCAACCCTGTAGGCAGACCTTAGCACTGTCAATCAATCTCCTGTACGCACTGTTCACCCCTTGCTCTCTGCTCCGCTACAACTAGTTCATCATAACATAGCCTGCCATGAATGCTAACGCTATTTAGGATGGCCACCGATGACAGCGGATACAGTTTCCTTAGCCAGTAAGTTGTTTCTCCACCACTGGCCCATCGAGGATGATTGATAGCGCTAAATCCCTCTTCCTGATTGGAGGAGATAGATTTTTTCACAGATCTTATACAGTACTGTCACACATACTGACAATTTTAACAAATATGGAAAAGACATATTTTTGTAAAAGTTACAGTGCAGCTTTAAGTAGTAAATGCGAAAGGCAAACAGCAACTTTGAAATGTAGAAAGAAATGTAAATTTCAATCAAAAAGCTCCCATCTTTAATGCAAATGCAGAAATGATAGTGAACATCAGACTATTAAGCCGCCATGAGTGCAGCACAGTAACGTCTCTGACAGTGATGTCAGTACTTAGTAACGTATTTCCGGACGTCAGACCACTTTTTTTAGTAAGGAGTAATCTAACGCATTGCTATTTCAAATCCAGTAGTCAGACTACAGTTACTTATCGAAATCACTTTGCATTACTGTGCGTTGCTATTTTCTTTTGTAATTTAATTTTATTTCCTCTACACGTCTTGGGGAGTGATCACCATTCCTATGCGACAGTTATCAGCAGCAGTGGCGCAAAAAGTGGGTATGCACTATATGCACCGCATAGGGGCGCTGCACTAGAGGGGGCGCCAAAATGAACTTTGATCTCTGTTTTAAGTCTTTTCTTTGATTTTTACTTTTTTTAAACGTTCAATCAAGTCAAAACTCCTGCTGCACAGATCTGACAGTGAGCATCTTCCTCTCCGGTTGCACCGACGCACACGGCCCTTTTTAAATCACTAATTTCACTCACACCTGAAAACAGCATGATGTTTTTACCCAAATCAGTTATAAACAGTGGAAATTCTGAATAATTTTAACAATGAAATCACAGCAACTGTTCTACAAAATAGTTTGATACATTTACTTTTTAATGTATTTATTCAGTAAAAAACAAACATAGTGGTTATGTTACACCGTACTGAACCGATATCGGGCGCAATTTGTTCAGTATTTCTATACATGTCTTATAGACACACCTGTCACACAGATCTCACCAATAATGACCGTGAGGGGAAAGACACACATTCCACGCTGAACAATTTAGTGAAGTTAAAAGGGGGCGATTTAAAAAGAAAATGTGTCTGCGATATTCAGTGACGCACAGAGGGATATCTGACAGAATGGGTCAGGAGAGGAACACTGCAGACCTGTCAGAACCGAGAAGGACCAGGCATCAATGTCTCTTCATCCCTCAATCACCTCCTGAGACCAAAAAATATAGATGGCAATTTAAAGAACAAATCATACTAATGGTAAATAAATAAATATTGTGAAGAGAAACAGTTTATTTTTCTACATTAGTTTGTTAGGGCTTTCTGTGTAGGAAAAAATGTTGATATCTTTTATAAATACAGTTTTATGTGGTCAATTTTATTTCACTATTATTTTGTTAATGTGGGTGGCCAGTTTAGATAACCTGACTTCCCAATAAGCTATAAGAATGAAGGAAAACATGCTAACAAAATGCCTCAGACCTGCAGCCCCTAGGCGGTTCTAGAGGCTGGCATCCAGTTAGTTTTAGTCAGGCTCTCCCCATCCATCATTTCCCAGATGATCCATTCTGCTGTGTCTTTGTTTATGTCAAGTTAATATATTTGCTGTGAATGACGTCAAGCTTCGTGTTGCGCTCCAGAAAACTGCAAACATTGAGACTAATATGAACAGCGCAATAAACATGAAAACAGCCATGAATGAACGAGTCCGTAAAGTTGTGTAACTAAATGCCATTATTATCAGTAATATCAAGATAAGTGTCACAAATCTGTGCAGCGGGACATCTGAGTTGGCGGCACTGTTCTGAGTCAAAGAGCGCTGTGATCTGACAGCAGACGCAGGGGATTCCAGTTGTGAGGTGGGGGGAATGGGAGCCAAAATCCTATTTATAGTTTTCCAGACAATACTGGAACACACAAAAACACGCACAAATTACTAAAGTTTTTTTTTGTACTGTTGTAACCATTAAACAATCTCCCCTTCAGTTCAACCATATAAGTGGAGACACATTGTTGACGTAATTATTATAAAATAACTTGCAATTAAGTATTGGCAAAGATCAATGTAATTTTCACAGGTGCCGGAGCTAGTCACTAGTCCCTCCCCCTCCCAACCTGAACGAACAACATGGTGACAGCGAGAGTTTGAGGAGAGGCAAGCCGTGAATGAGACGGTAACTGAAGAGGAATCAGATGAACTAGTCTAGTTAGGAAGCGAAACGATGGTGGTCAATAATTTGGCAACGGTTCAGATTTTATATGGAGGGTGTTGAACAAAATGAGGTAATTTGCTAAACATGTTTATAAACATGCCACAACAGATTGTACCATATTTTATTCTTTTACATGCCATTCATAACCGCGCTGCCGTGGTAGAACTAGTCCGTTGAAACCTGGAGATGTAGGTATTATTCATTTAGTGCTATGCAATGGCGTATATCGCTCTCTACAATATACGCAGACACGTTGCCATAGCAACTGGCAACAACGCAACTTTATGTACAGTATCAGGATTCAGCACCAATAACAACTCAAACATTCAGCAGAACATAGAGCAGAACATTCAGTTCGTTACAGTTTTATGCTTTTAGGCTTGATGTGTATTTTGCGATTATTAATAAGTGATCGCTGTGATCGATTAGCCACGCTAACACAGCGGTGGTTGGTTAGATAATTTAAACACCTGCTTTGCTGATCTGTCAGTTTTTGTGTAGGTCGCCTTTTTTATTTATAGCTGAACCAAAACACACCTTATTCCACAGAACATCTATTTGATAAGTTTGTCAAAGTCAAGCATAACTGACCTACTTCCCTCTCCCTGGCTATTTTTTTTTTTAGTTAAAACTTATTTCTGACCTTGTTATCTAGTCATAGTGTAGACAGTTCATAGCAAAACACTGCATCTCTTTTTATATGAGTTTACATTTAAGTCTAGCAAGGAAATGGGGAACTTGTGTGGGTGACATGCTGCAAGGAGTCTAGTTTAAAATAACATTGGAGCTCATTTAAGAATATCGTAATATATATCGTGTATCATGATATATCAAAAAATATATTAGGATATTTGATTTTCCTCATATCCCCCAGCCCTAGCTGAAAGTAACTAAAAAGGTTACTTTTAATGTAACTTCATTACTTTCCAAATCAAGTAATCAGTAATCTAACTAAGTTACCTTTTCAAGGAGTAATCAGTAATCCAATTAAAGTTACTTTTTCAAAGATAAAATCTGTCTGGTTTGTGGAAGACAGTGGGATTGTGTGAGTCTGTCATCGGTGAAAGCCGATTGTAAAGCTGGAGTGATTCAGTTTCAGAATGTAGCAACAAAACCTGGAGACACATTTCTTGAAATTCGATCTGTCATTTCCTTCGACAGCTCAAGTAGCGCTTGTTTATAAATGCGAAATGAGTCCTGCTTTAGCAACCAGGACAATAAAATGAACTATTTAGTGACAAATGAGGGCAATAAAACTAAAGTATCATCCAGGATTAAAGAAAGCAGGTTACATATGATATTTAGTTTACTGGGGCAGAGAAAATTATTTCTGCCGGTTCTGCTTTTCTTGTTCCACTTAAATGTTTCAGCAAATTTTTATAAATATAACTTAAGAAAAGATCATGTGGTTTTCAAATAACTATTTTCTTTATTAAGAAGACAAGCTATCCAAACCAACCTAAGATGGCAAACACTACGATTTTAATATTCCTTTAAGTAAGTTGTGAAATCCAAATGATGATGTTATGGAAAAATCAAAAAGGATCAGGCAAGAGATCAGGAAGAGATCTGTGGATCTGCACAGGTCTGGATCATCCCTGTACAACTTCCACATGTCAAAAGAAGCAACATGAATCAAACTGTTTTATGCAACTATAAAAACCAGAGAAAACCCAAAGTATGAGCATCAGACTTTATGAAGGTACTGGAGGAAGCTGCTGAGTGTCCTGTGCAAAAAGGTGCTAAAAGGTCAAAAGAAGAAACGATCCCAACAAAAGCTTATCTTGCTTAACAACAGGACATGTGATCTTCAGAGGACTATAATCTCTCTACATTTGCTCAGACTTCAGAGATTGCTGCTGTACTTTGACTGCACCACTGAGCAGGAATGGTGCAGCTCAGTGGTGCACCATTGAGCTGGTCTCCCAAACTTGACATTGGGAATGTGAAGTTTGACATTCTCAAACTGTCACTGAATAAACCACTGATGCTGAGAGCGACTAACTTGCTATTTATCAAGACCAGTGCAAGCCTAAAATCATGTACAGATGAAAGCAGATCTGCTTTGATTTTCTGTCCTTGCCAACATGACAGATGACCTACAAAGATGGTGGAGGCAGTGTAGCCTCCCAGCCAGCAATTTACATTGGCTGTGACCTCTGGGTTATTGCAGCTGACAGTGTTTTTAGGATGGTGTATAAAAAGTGATAAAATGCTTAGAAGAAATGTGGTGTTGAGAGCAGTTTTATGACTTCACAGATCATTCTATGACAGTCACTTTCAAAGGAAGAGTTTAGTCGGATTTAAAGATGGCGTGTACAGATAATCTCGCCTTTAAGATTCGCCAAAGAGCTGAGAATACAAGTGTGATGGCTGCATTTACAGCCACACAAATGTGGTAACATTTAATCACGACACACAATAGTTTAGTCAATCTCACCATACTTATATTTTGTTTCTTTAAATCTAGGATTTAATTTGCAGAATAACTGGTTTTTGTTTAGAATGTAACACATCATAACACTGTGTTCTAGAAAAAGTGCGCAAATTTTAGTTTACACTGTTATTTTTTGCTTTATTTAACCTTTGTTTTGAGTTACCTCAGTGTCGGCTGCTCCAGTCCTTCAGGGGTACAAAGAGGTGGAGAAGGGGTGGAGCAAGCCTACTGAGACTGCAAATTGGTTCATACCACTACTCATCATCAAGAGTGGAGATGGAATTTTCCTATGTTGGTTTCAGTTAGGTTTTTTTGTGTTCTTCCCTTTGTGTCTTCTATGTGGCCTGATTAGTCAGTATTTAAGTTTCCCCTCTGTCTCATTTAGGTAGGTCTGTTTGTTTGAGTCAGTCTGAGTTGAATTGTGTTACTTTGACCTCTTTTATGGGCCCAACTTTATTATTTTTCATTACTTTCCCAAGTTTTTGCTTTGGGTTAAATGAAAAACAATTATTTTTTAATTTAATCCTGTGCCTGGCTCTCCTTTGATGCTTGGTCTTTCACAACAAGGCTGGAACATATAGAAAATGTCACCCTTACAATTGCGTCCAGAGGTTTAACTATCCATTTACTCTGACACGATATCAATGAGAGAAAAGTTCACCAGATTGGTTGAGCAATTTGTACAATAATGCGTTAAGATATTTTTCAGATGGAAAACATGTCAATAAAACATGGCTGATGTTGGGCTGGCTTCCTCTGAGATGCAAAGCCTTGAGAGGAGGATCAGGGATGACTATAAACGTTTGGATAAAAAAAGGAAATCATAGGTCACATCGCTGTCTACTTTTGTTCTTGGCAAGCTGCCAAAGACATTGATGTGGGCACTGTCCCTCCTCCATAGTGATAATTATGCAGCTGACCACTGCTGATTAAAAGATCTAATCTGCAAGCTTGGTGTTTAACATCTCCCAACAAGTTCCAGCACTTTAAATCTTCTCTCCCAGTGCATGAGATATCACTTCAATCCAAAATACTCTGTCACTGGCAGCAAGCAAATACAGTAATGTGCAGGGAAAGATCGCTTTGCTTTTTATTCTTTGTCAGAATGAAGGTGTAACTGTAGCACTGGGTGTTTTATTCAGCAGCAAAGTGTGGTGTTAACAGATGTAACCTTAGCTGAAGAATAAATATAAAACTATGACAGCAGAAATTAGGGCTTCCTCTGTCTGCAGCAGGAATAATGGGAACGTTGTTCCAATATTAAAATATGATCCACTGTAACAAAGAGTCTGGTGGGAAACGTCTGTAGCAACATTCAAATCTTGGAGCTACTGAGAGTTACCCTAATCCGTCCTTCCTTGATCCAACACCAATTTTCAGTTTTCACATATTTATTGTGTTCCAACGACTAAAACCTAACAGAAAAATATGTACAGCAGCTTTTTAAATTTTTTTATTATTCTTAAACTGTAGTTCTTCAAATGTAGCTAAAAATTCAAGGACAACATTAACCCATTTTACATGTCAAGGCATCGAATTATTGAAACAATTTTTGTTATTTCATTAAACCAAATGTTAGGTTTTCTAATTATTTTAATATTAAAGGGTTTTGTTAATAACTTTAAAACACAAAACAATTTTTACCAACCCTAACATTAGCCTTTTTTTTTTTTTTACTTTTTTTTTATTGAACATTTCTGAACACATACAGTGGAAAGGCATTATTACATTCAACTTCATATACAATGTCGGACAACCGAGTCCATATTTAACTGGATACAAGAATGGCACTCTCCCCGCCTCTGTAGTCGCTCCACTTTTCCCATTTAACAACAAACTTGTCCTCCTGCAGTCTTAGTCTATACGTGATTTTGTCCATTACAAAGATCTCTTCCACAATGCTCAGCCACCGCTCCACCGTAGGGGGATCCTGTCTGTACCATAATTTTGTGATGGTTTTTCTTGATGCTGAGAGTAATATTTTTAACAGATATTCATCTTCCTTTTGAATTACCTCGTTTGTGAGGCGTCCCAGGTAGATTGTTTTACATGATCTGGGTATTCCATATCCCAATATGGTTTTCAAGATAAGGCAGACATTATGCCAGTATGTGTTTAGCTTTTGACAAGACCAGAATATATGTGTGTGGCCTACATCAGTCTGGCCACAGAGTCTCCAGCATGGCTGAGGACTGGAAACCATCCTAGTCCTGATCTTTGGTGTTATAAAGAATCTAATCATGTTTTTCCAATTAAATTCCCTCCACACACGGGAGCAGGTGGCTGTGCACTGCATTTTACAAATTTTAAACCATTCCTCCTCGCTTATGTGTTCCTTCAATTCGTCCTCCCATTTTTTTTAAATATACATAGTAGATGTCTTCCTGCCTGCCATCAGTCCCTGGTATAATGCTGAGATAACTCGTAATTTAGTCCCCTCATAAGCCTTATGAAATATCTCTATTATTTTACTTACGTTGGTTTTTATCTCTTTCTCATAAAAATCTTTTATTTGCAAGTATCTGTACTGATCTTGATCCTCCAGACCATATTTTCCCTTTAAGCTATTAAAGCTCATCAGTTTGCCCTTTTCTGTCAGTTTACACATTGCAGTGGCACCATTATTTGCCCATTGTTTAAAGCTTGTATCATAAATACCTGGTTTGAACCTCAGATCCCAAGCAAACCAGCTCAAACTCCTTGTTTCCTTCTCCAACTTGTAATTATCAATTACCGTGTTCCATATTTCAATCGTAGATTTAGTTATTGAATCTAGCTCGTTGCTTAGCTTGCCTAAGAGTATTTTATGAGCTAATAAATTTTTAACTTCTATGTCTTTCCTACCTAATTCCACATTTTTCCATTTTGAAATATAGTCATCATTGCACCAACATACCAGAGGTCTAATTTGTGCGGCCCAGTAATATTCTTTTAGGGCTGGTAAACCCAGACCTCCTTTATCTTTTGGGAGCTGAAGTGTTTTATATCTGACCCTCGGTTTCTTCCCGTTCCATATAAACCTTGAAATCCATCTGTCCCATTCTACAAATTGTTTTTGCGGGATAGTCACTGGCAGGGACTGAAATAGATATAACAGTCGTGGCAAAATATTTATTTTAATTATCTCCACTCTAGAGCTGAGATCCAAGCCAATGTCCATCCATCTCCCCAGGTCCTTCTTGATATTGTGGTTTATTTCTAAGTAATTTGCATCATGGAGTTTGTCAATTGTTTTGGTTATGTTTACCCCCAAATATTTTATAGATTTTTCATTCCACTTAAGTTTGTAGGCATCCCTTATTTTTTGCTGCGGGGAGTAATTTATTGTTAGGATCTGTGTTTTTTCCACATTAATTTTGTATCCGGAGAATTTCCCATAATCCTCAAGCAAACTTACTGTTTTCAAGAGCATTACATTTGGGTTTTTAAGATAGATCAAAATGTCATCTGCAAACAACCCTATTTTATGTTCTTCCCCTCCTATTTCCACTCCTTTTATTTCCTCTTCCTGTCTAATCATCTGAGCTAGCGGCTCAATAAACAGAGCAAAAAGATTCGGTGAGAGGCAAGCATCCCTGCCTTGTTCCTCTCTCCAAAGTAAATCTTCCTGACAGGTTGCCATTTATCTTAATCCTTGCAGTTGGCTCTTGATAAATTGATTTAATACAATTTATAAATGTCTTATTAAATCCAAATTTTTCTAAGACCTTATACAAAAAGTTCCAATTTACACTATCAAAGGCCTTTTCCGCATCCAAGCTTATCAGAACCGCCCGTTCCCCTCTTCTCTGCAGATGGTCTATGACATGAAGAGTTCTCCTTATATTGTCTTGTGTTTGTCTTTCCTTTATAAAACCAGTTTGATCCTCATCAATTAAGTCCTGCATTAAATTTTCCATTCTTTTAGCTATGATGGAGGAAAACAGTTTATAGTCTACATTTAACACCGAAATCGGTCTGTAGTTATGGCAGTATTCTTGGTCTTTACCCTCCTTCGGGATTACAGAAATAATGGCTTCCTTCCAAGAAGGAGGCATCTTGCCAGTCCTAAGACTATAGTTAAACGAGTCATATAACAGTGGTGTTAATTCTTCTTTGAAGGTTTTATAAAAAGAGGCCCCCAAACCATCTGACCCGGGTGACTTTCCTATTTTAGTCCTGCTAATTGCCTTTGTAATCTCTTCCTCTGTAATTTGAGAAGTCAGTGTCGCATTCTGTTTTGTGCCTATAGCTGGTAAATCTAATTTTTCCAATAAATTACTCATCTCCTCTTCCCCTGCCGATGGTGGTTGTGCATATAGACTTTTGTAGTATTGCTCAAATGTTCTTTGTATTTCTTCTTGTTCATATAAAATTGTATTAGATAATGGATCTCTTATTTTATGTATGCTACCTAANCTCACCTCCTCTTCCCCTGCCGATGGTGGTTGTGCATATAGATTTTTGTAATATTGCTCGAATGTTCTTTGTATTTCTTCTTGTTCATATAAAATTGTATTAGATAATGGATCTCTTATTTTATGTATGCTACCTAATGTTTGTTGTTTCTTAATGCGCCTAGCCAAATTTTTTGTAGCTTTCGGTCCCCCCTCATAGTACGTTTGTTTAGTAAATCTAGCCTTCTTTTCTACCTCCTCCCATAAACTCTCATCCATTTCTTTCCTGGTTTCTTTAATCAGATTAAATATGTCTGGGTCATTTGTTTGTTTATGTTGTTGTTCTAATTCTCTTAGCTTCCTTGTTTGTTTATTGTATGTTTCTAATCTCGCTTTTTTCATAAATGCTGTGTAAGAGATCAATCTCCCCCGTATTACTGCCTTTAAGGCATCCCAAAGAATTACTGGGTCTACCTCACCGTTATCATTTTCCTCTTTATATCGGATTATCTCCTCTTTTACTTCACCTACTAGGCCCTTGTTATTTAATATTCCTTCATTTAGTCTCCATAAAGTATTGTTCTTTTTGCTATCCATATGGATTTTAAGATAGATTGCGTTATGATCAGAGACATCTGAAACTCCAATCCTACATTCTTTTACTCTGTGTAGTTCTCTCTTGTTCATTAGTATATAGTCAATTCTGGAATAAATACCATGTGGTATTGAATAGTGAGTATAATCTCGAACTAAGGGGTGAAATTCTCTCCACACATCTACTATTGCCATTTCTGACATTATGGTGTTCATGTACCTACTGATTTGTTTTTTACTATTTTTATTGCTTGTAGTATCCATCCTATAATTTAACACAGCATTAAAGTCCCCACTACATATCAATATTCCCTCTGCTTCCGAGTTAATGAGATCAAATATTTTCTTAAAAAGTACTTTGCCACTTTCTGGAGGTGCATATACGTTGAATAGTGTAATTAGTTGATTTTCCAATTTGCCCTTTATCATTAAGTATCTTCCTTCTTTATCCCCGATTTCTCCCAGCAATTCAAACTTTACGCTATTTGAAATCAATGTCATAACTCCTCGTTTATGACTTTCCCCAAGTGAGGAGGAAAATGAGTTCCCATATCCTAATTTTTTGTACTTTTCATGTCCTTTTTTTGTTAGATGTGTCTCCTGTAAGAAAATAACTTGTACTTTTTCTTTTCTAAATTTATTTAGGACTTTATCTCTCTTTTTGACATTATTTAAACCATTGACATTCAGAGATACCACGTTTATAACCTTAGCCATTGTTTGTATATCTTGATTTGAATCTCAGCCTCTCCACTTGAACTATGAACTAAAACTAAACTAACAAAAAAAAACCTGAACTCCCGGCTAAATATGGGCCATATTCCCAAGAGGCCCTGTCCCCCTGCTGGAAAGGGAGGGGGGTATCCTTTTATGAAGAGGGCCCCCCCCCTAGTGGTCTTGGGCAAACCTGTGTTGGGTTCCCCTGACCTGCTAGGTGAGTCCAACAGTCCCTTGTTTGGTGGGTCTCCCTGTCGTTATTTGGTCAAACTTTAGAGAAGACTATAGTCTCTTCCATCCCCCTTCTTTAATGGGCAATTTATGCCCCCGTTACCTCCGCGTCTTCAGTGTCCTCCTCTTTGAAACTNGCAGCCGTTCCCTCGCTCGGCTACCCGCATTCTGATCAGAGCCCGTAGCGGAGGTCCCGTCGTCCGTCCCATGCTTCTTCCCGATGCGCTGCCAGGGTACCGCCGTCTGGATCCTCTCCTCAAGCGAAGGACCTGTGTCGTTCTTGTTCTCCATCTCCAGCCCTCGTCTCCTCATGTCTATTGCAGCTTCCTCCGCGTTGTTGTAAGTCCTGATCCCGTCTGACCAGTGAATCCGTATTCTAGTCATTGGCGTCTGGAAGCGAATCTTTCGGTCCTTCAGAGCCTTTTTAATCTCAGAGTAGGATTTGCGTTTTTCTATTACCTCGGTGGGGTAGTCATGGTCGAAGAATATCCGCTTCCCCTCGACTTGGATTTTCTTTTTCCATGCCTTTGTCAGGATTTCTTCTTTGGTTTTGTATTTAAGAAAGTTAACCACTATGGACCTGGGATTAGCTTCGGGTGGAGGTTTCTTTCCGAGGCTTCTATGAGCCCGCTGGATCTGCAACTCGGTTCCGGCCGGTAGGGCTAGCTCACGGTGTAGTAGCTTCTCCACCATTTCTTGGACTAATTCGCCGTCTTGTTCAGCCACGTTGTAAATTCTCATGTTGCAGCGCCTGCCATATCCTTCCAATTCCGTCAGCTTCTCTTGTAGTTTTCTTTGCTGTTTTAAAAGGTTCAGAATGGCGTCCTTCGCTTCCATGTTGTACTTTTCCAGCTCTGCTATGCGGCCCTGCGCCTCAGTCATGTCCTCTTGTTGTTTCTGTATTTCCGCATCATTCTGTGCCACTTTTTTCTTAATTTCTTCTTTAAAGCCCATAAACTCTCGCTTCACCTCCTCTTTGAACTCGTCTTTGAATTTTATGAGATTCTCCTTCATCTCCTTTTTCAAATCTCGGATTTCCGTCGTGATATTATGTAGCCCCTCCAGCACGGCCTGTAGCTGACTCGAGTCGCCGCTTTCTTCTTCCATTTGCTCGACGTCGGGATTATGTTCTTCTGTCATTTTCTTCCTTATGCTTCTCTGTTTACGTCCTCCACTCATTTCGTGTCTGGTTAAAATTGTATTTTAGCTAATTACCTTGGATTAGGGAGGTTTTTTGTTTCTTCGATAAGGGAGCTCGGACTTATGCTGCCATCTTGCTCCGCGTCCACCGGAAGTCCCAGTTTCTCGAGTTTTAATAGATGTTGTTTTACTATTTTTTTAAAATGTCTTTTGTAAGTAGTATATATGTTTGAGTAAAATGAACATTGTTCTTTTATTCTATGAACTACTGACAACATGTCTTCGAAATCCCAAACAAAAATGTAGTGTTTATTAGCAGAAAATGAGAAATGGTCAAAATTATAGAAGAGATGCAGTGCTTTCAGACCTTAAATAATGCAAAGAAAATCAGTTCTTATTCATTTAGAAACAACAATACTAATGTTTTAACTCAGGAAGAGTTCAGAAATCATTTGGTGGAATAACCAGGTTTCCAATGGGGTTCAATTTCCAGAGCTGTATATTCCAGCAGTAATCAGGTTTATTTCAACTTAGCATTTTCTTTGCAGGCTGCCATTTACCTCTGTGGCAAAATGTGGGCTTGTTATGAGGTGCTTTTAAACCTCTGGATAGAGTGCTGGTCTGTTGGGTATGTAAGTTACTTTACTTCCTTCAACTCACTAGATAAATTCCAGATATATATCACCTTCATGGTAAATTCCTTTATGGCATATTTGTATAGCAGCTTGTCAACCCAATGACACCAAAATGCTTTACATGCACACATTGAGCATCTGACTTATGACCTCATGTTTGAACTGGACACTTTATCACTAATTTCAAATTGGGTTTCCATGGAAATTGACAGAAGCATTAAGTGCTTCAGGAATGAAATATATTCAAAATCAAAAGTGTGTACAGGGTGCAAATTGCTTTTATCTGGACAGGTATTAAACAGCTTCAGTGTGTGTGTTTGTGCACCTATAAGAGTGTTTAGAGGTCGGTGATCATATTTAAAGCTAAATACAGCAAGGTCAACATTTAGGTTTCAATCCTTCCCTCAAGTGAACTGAAAACCGTGACAGGTCAGTCTTTGTTCAGGCCTCAGAGAAAACATCTGCACCTTGTAGATGGATTGCAGAGCTCAATGCATGCATGTGTGTGTCACAGAAGCATGCGTGTGTGTCTGCGTTGTGCCAGGTGTGGCCAGGTGTTTCAGGTTGACTGCACACGCTGTGGGTGACTAGACATTCCTGTGATAGACTGGAGTGGATCGCCCAGACAGACGGAAAGCTGTATACACACACTTGAATATTTTTGTTAACCTTCTGTTCTGCACGCCTGTTTAGCGGGGTTGTTTTCTGGAGCAGCAGAATGTAATTTGATAAGTCTGCCAATTCAGCTGACTGCAATCAAACGCGCTCTAATGCCAGGTTTATTCAGCACCAAATACAAGGGAGAAGCCATTAGTTTGTCCCAGACAGAAAGAAGGAGACTGTCTGAGCCTCATCACCTGCCCATCAAGCTCACCTAAAGCATCTCACCTCTTTCAGCTCACCTCAATGCTGCTCTTGTCTGCCGTGTTACAGTAGGGGAGCTCTTGTCATATAATAAATCTTTATATTAGAATTTATGGAAGTCTGAAAAATAAAGAAAGTAAATTTGTGAAAAGGCATTTAGGCAAATCCCAATCATTTTATACTGTACTGAATTAAATACATTTCCCCTACTTTGTAAATGTTTTACTCAAATTAATTCATTTAATATGGAAAATGATTAGAGCCAGCAGGAAAAAAAAAATTGACTTTAATCTCAGAATTCATCCTCAGAATCAGGATTGTTTGAATTGCTTATGAATCATCAGGCAAAATCTACAAAACTCAAATCTTCAAAAGATTGCAAAACCTATAACAAGGAAGAAGCCATTATGTGATAGTTTGTGTATAACTGAGATACATCTGAGAATGGTTGGCTATTCATATGGATTTCGACAGAGAGTGACTTCCATCTCAGAATTGGCCTTAAATCCTCTTAGTCTTATTCCAGAAATTATTCATTCCTGGAATAAATTAGTAACAAATTTATGTGAGCATATGTTTTAAAACCTTAGGCTCACCAAGCAAAGCTTGATCAGTTTTTGGTGGAACTGTTTATGCATCATCAGGCAAATCTAGTCTTACAGCTCAAACCTACCTAAGGTTTACAAATCCGATAGCAAGGAAGAAGCTGTTATGTGATTCCTTTTACATACTGACATAATTGGCATATATCTGGCTATTTATTTGTATTTTGACGTAGTTTGACACAAACTCCGAATTCCGAGAAAGTCAGAATTCTTTTTTTTTCCAGTGAACCTTTACCTCAAGTAAATAAGCAACTAATTAACTAGTTTCTAAACCTTAGACTTTAAATGTTACCAGTCAAATGGAAGTGTGTGACATCTTCACAATCAGCTGATTCACACCTCATATAGGATATTCCTAATTCTTGAAGAATTTCCCTTAACATACATTAATATACATGAAACTAGTTTTATGAAGGCAGAAGATCCCCTAGGTCACAGCTACATGCATTTTCTTTTATCCGACTAATCGTCAGAATAATCGATAGATTAATCGATAAATAAAATAACCGTTGGTTGCAGCCCTACATTTGAATGACATACTGAGGTTACCAGTCACACGATGAAAATTAACTTGACCAGACAAGTGATTAAGTGTGAGTACTGACTTGTGTTGTCCCACTAATGCATCAAAACAAGCTTATAATTTGTATGACATGCAGTAAATAAGCCGTTCTTCTGTGTTGCCTCGCTGCATTGCTGTTTTGCTGTTCACATCAATAAGGGAGGATTCCAGAGGCAAGTGGTGCCATTATTATGCCGAGTCCATTCTAATCCAATGAGTCTGTGTCTGAGTCTGCAGTCTGTGTAGAAAACATTGATCATAGTTTTCTCCCCATGTGTTCGGCTCAGCAGCTGGGATGCAGGGATGAAGTCCACAGAGATGGTTATTATTAACGTAAGAGCTTTTCTCCCCGCGATGTGTTTATTCAGGCTCTTGAGTGTGTGACAGGATGGCATCTCAGGAGCAGAAGCACAAGCGGCCAGCGGTGCACATTTTGAGCTTCAGAGATCGCTGATTGCCTTGGACCCTTTCCCAGCAGCACTCGGGCTCCTGGGGGACCCGAACGGCGTGAGATGAAAGGGGCTGCCTCAAGGGAGCTCTGCCTCCTCCACCCGCTTTAAGGCTGCCCTCCCTAAGTCAACAGCAGTTTGGTTTTCAAGGCTGTTTGACTAACAAGTGTGCCTGTGCATTCACAACTTGACACCTCTTGATTTAGGGAGCCCTGCGTCAGCATGTTTGCCTGAGACGAGGCGGTAAAGACGGTCCTCTGGTCTCCTTTGGAAGTCGGCGTTGCTAAGGTGGAGGTCATGACTCTCGGAGGGAGGAGTGAATAGAGGCAAAGTCCCGGTCACCCAGAGACCTGAAGCTGCTAGAGCAAGAATAATTGACACAGGGAGCTTCAAACTTTTTTCTCTGTGTTTTGTGACTTTGATTTCAACTTGAACTTTAATTCATTAATATAGAAGTGAGTTTTTTTTTGTTTGTTTGTTTTTTTTATCTGAGTCGGTGCTGTACAGTAGATTATATCTCTCAGTGAGGATGTTATGACTGGAAAAGCATTCAAGACATTGAAACACCCTGATCTGATTTGTGCAATACTGATCTTAATTTTTTTATTTATTTTGATTGTTATCAGCACTCCAAAAACAAAGAATCATCCGTATTTCAGTAAGGATTATTATCTTTCAAAACACTTGCATAAGACAGACTCAGGCTGAAACTGGAGAGGAGGTAATTTCTGTGACATAATAGAGTCATTAAGGATTACAACAAAGAAATCTGTTGTGTATGGAAGCCAAAGTGTGTGGTTTTAATTTCCACACACTTTGGAAATTTAAAATCCAAACAACAAACCCATATTTGTCCGTTGGATTTTAGAAATGAGGGTGCACAGGCAGACCATATGCGGCGTGTTGGGAAACGCTTAGTCAGGTTGTAGAATCCCGAAGGGATGTTTGGGAGCTGATGTGTGCTGTTTCTCTTCCTCCTGAGAGGAACGGATGGATTTAAATGGCTTTATTATGAGGGTAATCCTCTTGAACCTTGCTACAGCTGCTGTTTTAGCAGAAAACAGATGGGGGGGCAAGAAGGGCATTTGACTCTGCACAATAGGGAAAGCTGCCATTCCATGTCCTCACACACAAACAAACATATTCAGAACTGAGATTATAGAAAGGCACACAGAAGTTCTTTAGTTCATTATCATACACTTCCAAAGGTATTCATTCTCCTTAAACCTTTTCATATTCGTGAAATTTTTTGCCCGTTCTTTGCAAATAAACAGCTCAAAAATAGACAAACTGCAAATGGGTCTTTCTTTTGACAAAAGCTTTCTTCTTGCCAATTTTACTTGATGGCTAGATCAGTTTGTTTCCACAAGGGCCTTTTGGTTGTTCTCTCGTCGGTTTAGGTGGACGGCTCTGTCAGTACCTTCCCACAGCTTCATCTCTGACCTGTCATGATGTTCATGATGGCGTTTGTTTGCTAATTCTCTATCAAACCTATGAAACCTTCACAGAATAGAGCCGTATTTCTGCTGTCAAATTAGCTGATCGGATTTTATTTAGGTGTGCAAGACGAAAGGGTCTATTCTACTTGTAAAACATTGTTTGTCTTTCTCTCGACAAATGTGAGCCATGGTGTGTAAAGTTAAATACATGGGAATTTCTGGTTGCAAGGAGGCAAAATGTGAAAAAGTTCACAGGATATGAATATTTAGTGAGGGACTTAACCAGCTTCCATATGAGTGACCTGAAAAATGACATATTCTTTAAAAACAGAGTTTGACCATTGTAGAATAACTACTGTAAATCTCCAAGGTAAATATTTCCATGGCTGTGAATCACGATGTAGTTGTGAAGTGGACAAACGTTTTCTTTTCTATACCATAAGAATGATTAACAGCCTCTCTGTGTATTTCATATGACCTCCATGACTTGCACATTCCTGCAGTTTTCCCCATGTCTTTCATGGAAGATAAGCAGCGAATGTAAAGAATGGGGATGGTCCACAGAATCTGACCATGCTGTAGCAAACATTTAACAACACCAACTATGTGGGTCACAAATAGGTGAGATAAGAGGTTTATTTTTTATCAATGGAGCTTTTCATTCATTAATGTAATACCTGTAACTTTAGTCTCATAGTAGGTACACTAAGCTCTAAAAACTGTCTGTACTCATCAGGGAGAGTAGTGGGGCCTCACCTGACAAAAGAATGGCCACACAAGCTGCGTTTACATTACAGATGTGCACAAAAAGTTGTTAATATTCTGCTAATGTCAAAAAAGCACACTTTCGCCATTGCGGTGTTTCCATCGAATAAGTAACGCAATTAAAATCACGTGAATACGTTTGTTCACGGGATAAATTGCTAAAAAAAAAAAAAAACATGCAACGCCACGATCCTTCTACCACTTTGTTTTTTCTGGCAGTAGTGACATATGATTGTTGTTCACATGACTTGTGTAATGCGGAAAAAAAGTGTTTCCCTCACAGTTTTGCAAATTTCGATCTAGCTGAAAAACCACCTCATCTTACCAGAAAAACATTTAACAAACCGTGAGGTTTTTTTTTTTCCCACCGAAATCAACGCGTTTCTATTAAGCGAATTTATATTCGGAATTCCAATTTGTGCAATTTCAAGGTCAATGGAAACCTAGATACTGATCTGCTTCATTGCTGCCTTGAACTTAATCTATTGTCTTCTGGTTGTAAACACTGTCCATCTTTCTGCAATGGAAATTTCACCAAAGCAGTTCTATCATGTTGTCTCTTTTCTTTAATAATCTTGAGTTTTTAGTTCAGCTCATACATCAGAAAATCCATGATTGAGTTCATTTTTTCCCACCAATAAGATTTTTTTCTTCTTCTTCTGATGAAAAAAGAAGATGGTTTTTGTATGTTTTACACAAGTCAAGACTGGTAAGAGAGAGATGTTTATTGTGTGGGGAGTAGGTCAGAGGGTGCTACGCAGATGAATGAACAGATGATAAGCGTAGCGTAATGGTATATTGACAGGAGATTTGTTTGGTTGGTTAAGGTCAGGTTACATCTAAGAGGTCAGGGTTGTCATTTCTGATAAAGACATGTCAGGAAAGGACTTAACCTGTAACAAGTCAATCCTGCAGCGGCTTAAGTGGCCAATGAAATGATGTACTGTTGCAGACCTTTATGACATAGTGGCCAGTGAAGCTTAAAAACAACCACCTAAAACAAATAAAAACGTTTATTTGTGAATCAAGCTGTGGGATTCACAATTCAGTTGGTTGAAATCTAAGTTACACTTTTTATAATCTAAAATCAACTATAAAAAGTATTACCAGCACTTCCATAAAGACATTTGGTATTTTGTTTTTCTTCTTGTACATTTCAGAAACTGTAGCATCATTTTTCTCACCATCAAATAGAGCATTAAAATGATCTTCCTTTATGACTTTTATCAAAAATATATAATCAAGAACGAAGGGCCTTATATTGTAATTCAAAAATTACATCCTTTTCAAAAAGTAAATTATTATAACTTTCTGCATTAAAAAGTGCTTCCATATGCATGTCTTATATGTAAAACATGCTAGAATCAGAATGTGACATGGTGTTGAGACTAAGCTTTAGATCCCATTCCTCAGAGGTATACGTGGGTGCTGCTATGCACACACCACAGCATGACTCTGTTTAAGAACAAATAGCTTTCTGATACTGCATCTCTTTCCACTTGGCTGATGATGCCTAAGGAATTTTCATAGTGTAGGATGTCTGCTGGCGTGTTCGCTGAAGCTTCCTCAAAACGCGTGGGCGCCAACATGTAGCTGGTTCAAGTCTACCATGAAACCTGCTCAATTAGCCTTTCTGAAATGGAGAAACAGATTCCTTTTAGCGGGACGGTTTGAATGACAGACATTGATCCCGAGACATAGACCTCCCATGGTCTCGGATTTATCCCATCATTCAGTGCGACATCTATATTTAACACTCTTTGATGTGTCCTTTCTAAAGCTGAAGATGGATGGCTAGGGAGGGCAGTTTTGGATGAAGAGGACCAGTATTTCTTGGGATGCTGGAGAGAGTTAAAGTGGACGGGTCATTAGCTTCGGTATTAGGGTCATTATTTGTGTTGGAGTAGAACCAGCCCAGCTCCCTCCACCATTTGAATTCATGGCCTTTCTGTGTAGCAGTTCAAACAGAGGGGGAGCATGAACGCTCACTTGCACACACTAGCGTGAAAGAATGCATTCATTTTAGCTCTCCCCCCACACCCCCTTTTCCCTTCTTTTGACATGCATTCAACACACACTCAGCCACTTATTCTAATGTAAAATGGATGAGAGTACATGAGAACATGTAGCACGTCACCAAACTGAAGCCTCCAAAGACGCGCAACACCTGTTTTCAGTTCCTACTTTTAATCTCCAGGTGGGTTTCTCCACCACATGGGTTCCAGTGGCAAACTGGCGCTAGTGCTAGCTTAGCTTTCTTCAGCTACCACACCAATAACTCACTGTGGTACCAAAAAACTGGTTACGTCTTGGCACTAAGTCATTTCTGGGCCGGAGGATGGAATCCCTTTCATTAGCATCTTGGGGCGGGGCAATGAAGACCAAGACCCAATCAAAATATTTAGTGTGCCTTGTTTAAAACTCTAGCGTGACACGACCCAATTCATCTGAATATACAACACATTGTCAAAAATAGTTAGGCAACCTATTCAAATGAATGAATTATGGTGTTCCAAATATATTTTTTTCCGGCCACAGGTGCATAAGATCAAGCACCTATAGTCCTGTGGACTGCTTCTAAAAGCCGATGTGGAAAATATGTCTCTCTCTTTGGAGTTTTTGTTGAATTCCAAAATGGTGTCATGATAGGATGGCATCTCTGCAGTAAGTCAAGGCATTTACCTTCCTTGCTCCTAAAAAAATTATCATCAACTATTATGGGATCACAAAAAAGTAGAAGATATTTCTAACGGCCTCAATTCAGCATAGAACTGGCTTAATACTGCGTCCCACTGTGGGCAGGTATCGCTAGATCTCTACAAAAATAACTACGAAAAGACCTCCACATGCCGCCACTAGCATCTGAAGCAGTAGTGACCTCTCTGGCGATGGTCCCTTCTTTTTCCAGTATGACTGCACACCAGCGCACAAAGCAAGGTCTACAAAGATATGAATAGGCAAGTTAGGTGAAGCATAATTTGAATTCACAAACAGACGGAACATCGTTACAATGAATTGGAGCAAAAACTGCGAAAGGCTTTCTCATCAAGAATCAGTGTCTGACCTCACATGTGTGCTCCTTGAAGAAACTTTCAAAATTTCCCATAAACATTGTCCCAAACTTGGTAGAAAAGATTTTTCCAGAAGGACTGAGGCTGTTGTAACTGCAAAAGCTCAACTGACATCACATTAAACATTCATGGATTGAGACTGGCACGTAGGTTTGAGTGTATTCATTTCCTGCTTGCTAGTTAAGTAGCCATTGGTTTAAGAACACCTGCACTACAAGCCTGGAACACCACAGATTAAATCAGCCAATTAGGACAAAAAACTTGCATAGCTTAAGCTTATTACCTTATATAACTTAAATACCTCTATGAAAAAGGAGGTGAAATCCTGGTTGTGGTTTCTTCAGTTTCAAATGAATACGACACTAGCTTGAAAGATTAAAAGAAAATCGTCTCATGAACAGTCAGTAGAGATAATAAATCAAATCTGGACTGCGAAAGTTATGTTTAGGATGAAAAAATCTGCTAAGAATTTAATAATAATAATAATAATAATAAATTTAAAGCTTGATTATACTTAAAATTGACCAAAGTTGAATTTGAGATTTATCATCTATTGCCCCCTAAAACAGACAGATTTGGTTATGAATTTGTTATTTTTATTTATTTTTTCCACTGTGTGCCATATGTATTTGCTCTTACTCAGTAATACAAATGTTGATTTTCAGACCTCTAGAGTATTCTCTGGAATATTAAATTTGTTCTGATACCAGAACCAGTCAAATACACCTTGTAGTTCCTGAGATACATGGAATTCATTTTGGAGGTTTCATTTTCCAGAAATCTCCAAAAAAAACAGGCTTAGTTTTCAAGGGGTAAAAAGGGTGTATATGACTGACCTGCTTTTTTGGTCTGTCTGGTTCCAGTCTCAGATGTTTTACAATCCTCACCCCCCTTTCCCCTTCCGAATTCTAACTGAATCTCTTATGTGCTCTCTTACGTCCATCATGGTACTCCCTTGGCCTTGCATTTTCCCCATTTTCCTGTGATATGGCGGTAGAAGCTTTAATGCCGTGTTTCGCAATGGTCTATAGGGGAGATGGCTACATCATTTTGTTGTAGCCAAGTATAATAGGTCATACAGAAACTCCGAGGAGTCATAGCAGCACTACTACTGTCAGAGAAACGACAGCACAGTTCTTGTAGATGCCAAGTCTCCAGTAAAACCCTCTTGGGTCATTTCAGTTCACAACGCTTCTCCAAAGTGAGATTTCTGTATATTTTTAGCACTCTCCCATGCTTTTATCTGCTTTCACTTGCATACTGATGGAAACCAGAAACTTTGCAGCTGTTGCACCAACAGCATCTCCTTATTTTTTCCTTTTTTTGCTAAAAAGTGTAAACCAGTGTTTCTTTATGTTCCAGATCAGATATAGAAGATGCCCTTTTTAATGATGAGAGAGGATGGATGTCATAGGCACTGGGCCCTTTGCACCACGATGCTGCCTAATTTGAAGTTAGCTTAAGTCCCTCTCACTACATTAGTCCTCATCTCTTATGGCCATCACACATGAACCCAATGGTTGCAACTCACCTGTATGTTTGCTACAACAACAAACACACTTTCTATACAGTTTTATAATTGCACCAAGTTACCAGTAGATTTCACTTTAGTCACTGTGATGCACAAATGTGTTCAAATGACCATATGAGTGTTGTTAGCTTTTAGAAGAACTTGGAACTTATTAAAGTTCTACTTTTCACATTAAAAAAGTATGAACTGAGAGCAGCACATCCTGGTGGCATTAAGAAGCGCCATATTGGGAGAAGATAACAAACGCTGTTATGATTTTATTCAAACTTTAGCCAATATGTGCAAAAAAATTTTTTAACATTTTCTTTCACAAGGGAAGAGCTTGGTGACGATTGCATAGTTTTTACGTGAGTGAACGTCCGGTTAAGCCCAGTATGCACACACACACACACACATCTCTCCATGTGGGAATTGGTTCTTCATAATGTATATCTTTTCCCTCACTTGAAACTAGAGATGCACAGATCCAATATTGATATCTGTATCGTTTGCGATATTGAAAAAAATATCAGGTATCTTGACGATTTCCACAATCCATAAGGGCAGATCTGTTCAGTCTAATCCTAAGCATTGTGATGTCATGCTTTATTTATTTTACATTATGTTCAGAATGCATGATTGTAGCAATGTAAACTGAAGGCTTATGGTCTAACCATCAAAGCATCCTATGCCAAGCCTGCTGCAGGCAGGGATTCTCCATGTTGGTTTGTAGGTAGAGCAAACAAATTAACCTGCACCTTAATGTATTTGGGGACTTTTAGCTTTCCTGTGCAGGTAAATATGCTTAAAATAGTAGCAGACCAAATTTTTAACTGATTTTTAACTCATGAGGAAGGATATTGTCAGCTGTTCTCAAAGTCAAGATTTTATATTTAAAAAAAAAACAAGACTAAGACAGACAAACTCAAACCTTGTCTGTCTTTGAAAGCATCAAGTTTTTAAACTCGTTTTGGTTTTCGACAACTACAGCTGGAGAAAAAGAGCAATGCATATTCTTGCTAGTACAATGAAATTACACAATCAGTTTGCTAGTGGATGTGTGATGTCATGACACTGACTTACATCTGGGTTTTGGAGACGGATTTGGAGTGCTGTTGTCATGTAGAGTGTAAAAATGGCCAATAAACATCTAAATTAGGGGGCGTGCTGTGGTGGCATAGGGGATAACGCGACCCATGCTTGGAGGCCCTGAGTCCCCGACTCGGCCGTCGCGGGTTCGATTCCCGGACCCGACGATACCTGCCGCATGTCCCCGCTCCTCCCCAAAGCAGGCCCCCTGTCAGCCCACCCTCATATAAGGGACACCAGAGCCCACAAAGACCCCCTAGAGGGAAAAAAATAATAAAATGTGTAAATTCTAATGTAATAAATGAATAAAAGTTCATGGAAAAAAAACAAAGCAAAAACAAAAAAAACCCATCTAAATTAGGGTGGCGGGTCCCAGAGCAATGGCCATGTACACCATTTATGTAGATGCAAAAGTAGTGTGCTGCTGCATATTTTTTTTAGCAATGTAGGAAATATTTACTGCAGCCTGATGGCTGTTGGAATATATTTCATGCCTTACTTACTGTACATGATTTTCTAAACCTTTAGAAACACTTTCCCCACAAGTACAGCATACCTGATTTGTTCTTCCTTTGTTGTCTTCTTTCATCACACCATTTTACCTTGTCTTTGATTCCAGTCCTAGTCTCTAACCCCAGTTGCTGTAACTGCAGAGTAAATCTGTCATTCCACTGGAATATTCCCCCGTTAACCCACCAGCTGTTTTTACAGCGTCTAGACACACATGCCGCTATTGATGCAACAAGAGGTGGGCACGGTATGCTGCTGGACAATGAGAATATCATGGAGCGCAGTTCTTCTCCTGATGCAGGATTAAAAACCCTCACGATTAGAGTGAGT
Source organism: Alfaro cultratus (assembly GCA_903066825.1). Lineage (NCBI taxonomy): Eukaryota > Metazoa > Chordata > Actinopteri > Cyprinodontiformes > Poeciliidae > Alfaro > Alfaro cultratus. The sequence goes on along the minus strand of CAEFZX010005498.1, from coordinate 39,830 downwards.
ACAGTGTACATTACGGGTGGCTTAATGTACACTGTGTGTTGGCGAAGCATCAGAGTGTGCCTGTGTGTTCACCGTCTGCATGAATACGCACACGGCTGGCATAAAGATTGTGATGATTTTCACATTATCATCATCATACTTGTATTGCGTGTGTATATTATGTGTGTGTGTGTTTATAGAGACTGCAGCGGCTATAGAAGCACAGAGGCCAGTGACTCAGTCTTTCCTCCAGCTGTTTGCCAGAGTCTATCCCAGTATGGGTCACCGGCGGCCAGCCCAGTCAACTCATCAGGAGGTTTCCTGTGATAGCAAGCTTCTAATTCCGTTTCTGTTGACTCTGAAGTATTTACCCGTCTCCTTCGTGTGCTGCGGTTTCCAAACGGACTCGCTTTGCACGTCTGGAGCTCGAATCATGTTCAGAGTGAAGAACAGGGAGGCTTGCATGGACTTGTCTGAACCCTCGAGGCCAGGCTTTCAATCCAAGCCCAAATCCCTGTCTACATGTTTGCATCTATTCTTTGGACTTGATTACCGTCACGTCTAAACTGTTCGTCGGGACTAATGTGATTAACCAAGGTGCTGCTTTTAGAATGATGCCACAAGGCCGCCTGTAACAGTTTGGAAAGCCCAGTGTGGAGTGCAAAGAACATGTGGCGATAATGGCGGGGTAGAGTAAATAACGCTGTCCCTCTGCAGCTTATGGTGTTGTTTAAGGGGAGAACCTCAGCAGTCTGCTGTTCCCTGTTTGGTCAGCTGCAGAGGGGCTCCTGGGTTTTTGAGGAACGTTGATGTCACCAGAAGAAAACGAGCCCAGATACAACGCTCTGCGTGGCGTATCAAAAGAATGGTCGAACACAAACACACTGGCTGGCTTTTTCTCACAGTCCAGCTCAATGCTTTGCAAATGTTTGGTCTTCACATATTCAATTCAGGGCTATTTTAAATACTGCATTTTTAGCTGAAAGTCCTCCAAGGAGTGCTTCATTATTACTGCCAACACAAACATTTTCTGGTACTTTCCGTTGATAGCTCTGAGAAAACACAATGATTCTATTTATTCACTCACTCTAGCAGAGTCAAGCACAACTATGACATATTACAGTTAGATTAAAGTGGAAAAATCCCTAATAGTTAAAAAAAGAGGATCAGGATTTAGTGAATTAGTTCTGGTTTTTGCAATGGAGGCTGTATTAATCTGATTTCTGGTTTCTTTGAGTTGTTCACAAATATTCGCCCCATTAAACTTTAACTCTTATCATAATTTGAAATCACATTCCCTAACATACGCAGCCTAGAAGTTCCATATAGCTGAACTTAGCTTAGTTGGTCCTTGGAGCTTAGGCAGACACCTTACAGCATTGGTGTACCTAAAGTGTAACCAGCCGTTCTCTGAAAGCTAAGCCCAGCCCCTGGTAGGTTTTGAAAAATTCCAGCAAATTGGACGGAGCCAAGAGATACAGCCAAGTGTGAGGGTGAATGGACAGGGTGACTGGCACTGTGATCAGGGCGAAAGGCGCACTGTTGTCAACTTATCCACTTTGTCACTATATTTAGCAACTTTTTATCAAAAACCAACCAGTGATAAATCTAGCAACTCTTTTTTGTTGTTGTTGGAGACTTACGGCAACAACGCTCTGCAGTTGAGCGAGCAGTGAATGCTGACGTGTTCTCTCCTGCTTACCTAAGCACTGCATTCAGTATGACACAGTTGTCTGTTCAACATCATACCGTCTACAATAGTCAGAGCAGAGCATGCCCATTCCACATTGTAAATAAATCCCACATTTACAAAGCCGAGTAGTTATACCGAGCTACACCGTCAAACAATAGGAAAATTGTCTAAAGGTGTAGCTTCATTCGACCAGAGGACGCCAGCAGTGAGGCGGTTTTAGGTCAGATATTGCCAAACTGTACAAGTTTCACAGAAATATTAAATTTTGCACAGAAACCTAAAGATAGAACCGTAAATAACCAATTCACAGTTTCTCAGCAAAAAGAAACTGATTTGGACGTTAGTTACTCTTTTAGAGTAAAATGGGATGTACTTATGGTGACTTGAGTACATCCTATTGTACATCCCGGTGCAATTGATCGGACCAAGTTCAGGCAACAAAATGAACCACAGCAACTCCAAAGGCAAAAACATGAGAAGGGGAAGACAAGAAGGAGAAAGACACCCTATCACCACGCTAAGAAATTGGAAGATCTCCCATCAAAACTAGTCAGAGATCCAGTTGATGTGCATAAGAAGACGGATCTACAGTGGTCAAATGCATTTGTATACCAGCTGGAGAAGGGCCATCTAGTTTCCTGAACATGTAGATCTTCACAGGCTGTGCATCAAGATTTGTTGACTAATGGGTTGTACCAAACTGCGTGCAATTAACTGTCTTGTACATTTCTTGTGCAGCTCATACACGTGTTAGCCCATCTTGAACATCCTTTGTCCAATATAGTATATTCTTTGATGAGCGTTGGCGAAGTACTGGATGATCTACAAATCGACATTCTGAGTCATTGAAACGTACATTTAATACATGTAATTATCCAAGATTTTATGTTATTTTGACTTTTTAGATGAAATGCTGTGTTTAAATAACCATCACTGTACTGGTTCAAGTGTCTCAATAATGACAGTATGACTGTACCAGTTACATTGTGCACAGTCTGAGATGTTCCTCTTTTGAAGTTAAAGTGCTTTTTCTCCCACGAAGCTTTGAATAGAAGAGTGCTGTCTGGCCACACACGTCTCTGCCAGAACACATCACAGTGCCAAGCACTTTAACCCTCTGTCACTGTCGACGGCATGGAGGCTTTTTATCTCCATGTCTGTTCTGAAAATGTAGAGACCCAGTAGGAGAGAAAAAAGGCCTTTTGGTCACATTTGACTCTCTTTCACTATGGTTAGCTTCTCCAGGAACAAATGGATAATTCTTTGGTTTTGGTGACTAAGAATCCATATTTCTGCAACTCTTGCCTGACTTGGCAAGCCAAGAAAGCTAAACCATCCATAACTTTGGTCAGACTTACATCATTCTTATGTTTTCTTTGAAATTTGCAAGAGTTCAAGCTTTCATAGACATTTGTTGTTTTTTTTCTGTATCAGCAGATTGCCAAAGTTGGTTATATGGACCAAAGATATTTAGTCTCATAGCAAAGCACACAGGCCTTAATTTTATTAAGGGAGAGGGGAAAAAACCCCTCAAACTATTCAGGGAGGAGAAGTCTGCTTTACTGTCACATGTGATGTGTCCCCCGTTTATCCCATTAAAGATGTGCACAGTCTGGAGCAAATTTGGGCCAGATTTTAACACGCAACAGATTTGTTAAAGGGTGGAGCGGCTGCCACATAAAGTGCAAACCAATCCAAACCAGAGGAAATTAAAGCATAGTCGCACTGACATTAACAAAAAAAGAAGGGATATCTCTAACAAGGGCAAATTTAGGTTAGGAATGGAGAAAATCAGCAAGAGTGATCCTTTAAGGCGGTTTACTGTCATTTGTGCAAGAAATTTGTTCCAGTCAGTGACAGTGCCCCCTAGTGGCAGCGGTAGCTGTGACAAGAGTCTCAATGCTTTGACGAATCCCTTAATGTCTTTTGTTGTTGTGCCTGTGTTGTTAGGGCTGATCAATATCCAGTACTACTAACTACAATCGCTTTTGGGATAACCACAGTCAACGAAAGGCAGCTCTTAAAATGATTGGGAAATGCTTCTGCAATTACATAACAGTAAGTGTATTAGGGCGAGGAGCAATAAAAGCACCTTGTTTTTTTCTTTTTCTTTTAGAAAAGACTTCAGATACTTATCTCTTTTTTTTTAAAATCCTTTTAGAATAGTTTGATTTGCCAGCTTCTTATTGTTTTAAAGGTGAAAAAAAGATGGTTCACCAACGCCTGGGGTAGTTTTGCGTAGTGTGATTCATTTTCCCCAGCCTTTCAAAGACGTCTGTGGGAACGTCTATACAACAAACTGTTTGTGAAACTTTTTGGGGGTTGGTATTGTCAAAATGTTTGCTGGTACTCACAGTTGGTGCCTTTCAAACGTATTCGTATCACAATAACTTTTTGTTTTTTAAGGCCTCTAGCTTGAACATATTTTACTTCGAATTTGCAGGGTAACACGCTGTAGTACAACTGGTGATTTTTAACAGAATATGGAGTTTTCAATCTTCCTTTACATCTGAAAAGCATGTAAAATCACAGCTGCAAGTTCTTTTGGGCAGTATCTCTAACAGCTTTGCACATTTAAAAACTCAAATATGGAAAATTTCTCCTCGGCAAAACAACTTAAGCTCACTCAGACTAGATGGAAGGACTCCTCTTATATGACCAGAACACCTTGTTCTTCTCAGCTAGAAAACGTGACTTTCTTTTATCAATGACTTTCTGTTTTCTGCACATCCATAAAGTCCCGTCAACGCAAATTGAACGCAGCTTGTTTAGCTGTGTTTTTTAGGGGATTCGTAGTGAAAGGGGGTGAATTAAAACCCATACCACACTTTTTATCTCTTTGTGATAGAAATTTTGTCAAACATAGATGGTATCCTTTCATACCACTTCCTAACTCTTCACTACTTTACATTGGTCTGTTACATAAACTCACAATAAAACACACGGGCGTGAATACTGCGGTGCTTACAGTGTGTATGTGTATACACTTGTTGCCCTGGTACAGATTAAGGCCTTCAAGCTGCTGGGTCATATTCTAGATCTCAGACACATGTAGTTGTGAGAAGTCTATTTGCGTCTATCGAATGAATGTCAAACTACATGCCTGCTGAAAGTAGCCTCTTATTTCAGAGCAAGGCTCTGCAGTTTTCCTTCTCATGTTTGTGATCTGTCACTGCGTAATTTTCTAAATACCGCCGGTCTTGCTTCACACTTTTCACACGGAACATGAAAAATGAGACGTCATATCACGGGAGAGCGTGGTATGGGAGAAGACTTTAGAGCCATGTTGTTATAGCAATAAGAAGCTCTCTCTCTTTCTCTCTCCTCCGGTGGCATTAAGGAATTTCGGTAAAGAAGGGAGTGGCCTTACTGTCAGCCGGCTCACAAGCTCGCTGTTAGACGGAGCTTTATGCGGTTGTGGTTTAAGGGTCGAGTAGGGGAGGGGGTAAATTAAAAGGCAGCAGAATGTTTAGCGTTTTCTTTGCACTGAAATGTTAACTGAAAACTCACTCTTTGAACTCCCTGGGAAAGACAGAAAGGCCCTTTATCAGTTACAGAGAGCCTGCACTTTCATCTGTCTTGTTTAGCCATCTGGGAAGCTAATTGGCTGTTTCCTCTCCCCGCCAAGTGTTTTTTGGGGTGGGCATGGCAGCAGTCCGAGGTTAAGGGCTGGCACTGCCCAGCTTGGTGGATTACAGGTTTAGTTGTGACTTCGGCTGCTTGGGACGCGGAGCTGTGGGCATCACAAGTGTTGGCACGGGGTGCGGGCACTTCAGATGTGGTCAGGGCCATGTGGAAGCTTTCTAGGGTTTCTTCCACCCAGCCCAGTTTAGAACTCCCAAAGGGAGGGAGAGCGGGCTTCACTGCAGTCCAAAACTCGTGTTCAGGCAAACAAACCCAGAGATGTTTATTTGTATGTGTGTGCGTGTGGGTGGGTGTGTGTGCGTGTGTGTGTGTATGTATTTTCCTGATGACTAGCTTTGGATATGTGGTGCAGTAAATGCGTTTGTCACCAAACTTTGGTTTTGTTTAAGAAAACACAATTAATAAATCAAGACGAAAAACATTTCTAGAAAAAATAAAGTTTGAAAAGTGGAATATTGGCTAGAAAAATCCCAGAGATTGATCCCAGAAATTTTATAGAAAAAACACTGAAATTTGAGTTTCAAAAGTTGAACATTTTTGACTTAGACATTTCTATGATTTTTGTACTTCTAGAACATTTTTGAGATTAATCTAAAAATTTCAGAGATTTTGGCCAAAAACATTACTTTTCCTTTCTCCCTATTTAAAATGGTCCTAAAACGTTGCTCAGGGTCAGTGAGTTTTATGAAAAAACTTTTCAGTACATTTTGTCAGCACAGAAACATAGAAGAAGAAGCTAGCTGAAGACGATGGTGTCAGCTAACTCTTGAACATTTAAATAAATCAGAGGTACAGTCTGTTATAGTTGTTCTACAGAATAACAGTAAATGTCTACTTTGATTGATTTGTTAAATTTTGTTTGTTCACATCATAATAAGATCTTTTTGGGTTCATAAATGTGATTATGATGCAAAAAGTGGAATTCAGAAAAAAAAAAAATTTAAAAATGGAATTGGGGAAAAACATGAAAAAAACTTTGGAATATAATAAAATAAATTTCATAGGGCCTTGCATTAATGTAACCATGGCAACCATTAGACATTCTCGCTGTTTCAATGGGAAAATAAACATTTCCTTTGTTTAATTGACAGGACCATTCCTGTGGCTTATACTTGGGAAAGTCCTTCTTAGTTTTTCACATGGAACAACATACTAAAGTCTGACTGAAAGATATACAAACCTATCAAAAAATAATTAAAAAAAAGTCTAAGATTTCTTTTCACATGTCAACTGCAAGGAAATATTTAACCTGACAGTCCAGGAGACAACACCCCAGCCATGTCTTTCCCTTCCTCAATAAACAGTGTGTAGTCTTGTGATACCTGTTCTTATCCTTAGTTAAATAGTCCAACATTTCCTTCTGTGAATACTTAAATGCTTTGACTTTTGTTCTAGAGAATATTTGTCACTTTGCGTGGTTCCCCACTCACTTGAAAATGGCAAAGTTCCCTTTTATGCCCACTTTCTGTCTCAATGTCTGTGAAACACTAGCCATATTCATACAACATGACCTTCGAAATAATAATTATGAACTTTTCAAAAATGAGACATTCACTTGTACCCACCTCGACCCCAAAATTCAAATCTAAGCATAAAATCAGCAGTTTTAGTTGGACAAAAGAAAAACATCCTGAGCTTTAGAACATGTCACAGATCACCGTTCACTGCAGTTTTGCCATTCTCTTTCCATTTAACAAAGTCACTAAAACATGGCCGCCCACCTAAACTGACCCACGGTAGAAGCCCATGGTACTGTAGCTCTATAGATTCCATCATGGACAACTATTTCTCGTTTGCTCTACAAGTTTGACCTTTTATTTCGAATAGTGTAAAGAAGAAATCTATTGGCAAAAGAAAGATCAAAGCCATTTTAGGTCACACATCAAACGTAGAGGAATCAAAATTGAACTCCTGTTGAGGGAGAACCTCTAATTTTCAAAGTACATTTAATAAAATGATGTTCAATATTATCACAGAGATAACAATATTTCAAAAATTAATGACAAAGACACTTACATCTAAGCAGCGATTGATTGCAGCATATTCCAGATTTGCGATGTGTGATAACATCGGACCACTGCCCTTCACAAACTGTTGTAACTTGTAAGGTGAGCCACTATTGTAAAATACTAGCTGATGTTCCAGGAAAGCAGGGATGTGTCCCACAGCTATCTCCAGTAATGAATCTTAACGTAGAATGACAAACAGCATCAGGGGGTTTCAGGGAGGAGTTCCATAAATAACGGAGCAGAGAGGATTCTTTTGCATGTGAAAAGTATCCTCTGCTTTTCACAAGCAAAGGACAGGTTTTCTTTTTTAGAAACCAAATATCTGCCTCCGATTTATTAATGAAATATCAGTGAGACTCAAAAGAGATTTTTCATCAAGATGCCCTGATGTTAATAGTCTGCCATTTCTTTAGTTAAAGTGTAGTTAATTGAAAGAACTTTTGCATGTAAAAAAAATTAAAAAAAATTAAAACCGCTTCATCTTCCAGCGGTTTTAATTAATCTGGCTTTGATTCAGACCTAAATCTAATGAGATTCTGTGGGAAGACTTGTCATAATTGAAGTCTTTTTTAAGGCAGACATTAGATGAAATAAACTGAGCTTTGCTTTTTTGTTTTTATTTCGGATTTTTAACTTGTTTATATTATGTTTAACTAATCAAAACTTGTTACATTCATGCAGACACTGTCTGCGCTGATGAATACTTTTAAAGCCTGGGATGCCGAGTACTTGATCTGCTGGGGAATAGGATCCACTTTCTGACAACTCAGCTGGTATTTATTTGACATTTTAGGGGTACTTAGAGACTTTGTAGAGAATGTTGGGTTTTTAACTGCTAATTAGATTAAAAAACAAACAAAAAAAAAGTTGGTGACACCACAACACAGTTAACTTACTCTTTCTTGATGCAAGAATCTATTTTGCAGTAATTCATTGCAATTACTGTAAAATAGAAAATGAAGGTATGTGATAAGTGAAGCACAAGCTTATGCTACATTTCCTAATGGAGTTTTAGATGTGACTTATATGTTAATATTAAGATACAGAGTGCAACGTAGTCCAAAAAATTATTAGTACAGGTTTTTTGCTTGTGCCCAAACTTACTGTAAGTAGCTTGTGAATCTATGAGTTAGATCAACAGTTCAGTCGGCCTTTTAAACAACATATTTCTAAGATGATGTTTTAGGTGTTGCTCAAGGATGCTTCATATCTTGCTAGAGCTGATTAAACAGCTAATCCAAAGAGAATGTGTCTGTTTAATTCAAATATGGTTATTTGCTATGTGCTAATTTTAATCCTGCTTAGTCAAAAGAAGCACTAGATGATTTATTTTTTCAGCCATCTGAAAGAAAGCCAGACTGTTTAAACCAAGCTGAAATTGTGCAACCGAGCTGTGTAATTCTTCTGTAAACATAAAAACTCCCTCCAGGTTGCTCCTCACCAAACTCCACTTCAAACTGTGTTAATTCGATGCTTAAAAACTTTTGGGGCTTTTTGATGTGAGTCACTCGGGTTCTCTTGATCCGATGAGTAAATTTCGTTTCTTCAGCCTCTTCTAACCAGCCTGCATGTGGTGAAATTGACGCTCATTTAATTCCCATGTCTGAATTAACCTGGGAACAGTAAAAGTATTTGGGGGGAGGAATGAAATGTAAACATAGAATTGTGTGCAAATCTCTTACGTCCAGTCAGATATTCGCAGAGGTAGTTCACGTCCGCATGAATAAAATGTATTTTTTCTCACTGAGAAAGTCCAGATTTCTCTCTGTTTTTTGTTTTTTTTAACTCTCGTGTATATGAGCAGCTGTACTCTGTGTCATAAACCTACAAAGTCAACTGTAGGGGTGGATTTGAATATATCCCAACTAATGAAAGACCACAGAAAGCCAAGGAGAGGCTCTCCTTTTAAATGTCCATGCTAAACTCGTGTTGTATTTTAAGAGCCCCCACTTCTTTTCTTTTTTTCCTCTCTTTCTCTCTCTCTCTCTGCTCACGGTCAGCTGCTGCGGAGAGCAGGAGTGCCGGCGAACCAGCTGCTGTTCCACACGCTCGGGGTCTGATGTGAACAGATGGCTCTCTGGAAAATAGGAAATGTTTTTTGATAATGGAAGAAGGTTGTAATTCTGAGCTGAGTCCGTCTATTTGAGGTCCCTTAAGTACAGGCTGCTCCCCGCCTCATGTAACACACAGTTCTTGACGTGTGTTTCATTTTCTCAAACAACTGGTGTGTGTGTTTTTTTTCCTTCTTCTTCTTCTTCCTCCTCATCTCTTTTTTTAAGTCAGCTATAGATCTAGTCCTGTCGGCTAAATTACTAAGACTGCTTATGTGAGCTGACATTTACATGGTGTTGGTTTTTGTAATTACATACAATCATTCGGGTTAGAGTGTCCTGCAGACAGTCAAAAAAGCACATAATCCAATTATTTCAGATGTGCTGCCAAATGGAAATTGGTTGCTATTGTGTGTTTGTGTTTGCCTTTTACTCCGAGTCATTTTGATAAAATCTTCCGTCTACAACTTTGACGCTTTCTGGATTTTTTTTTTCAGAGGAATAATACAATATTTACAATCTGCAATCAAATTTTTCCAGTTTTGCTGAACTTATTATTAGGTGATAAATGCTTCTCTAGTTCTCTTAGGTGTTGCATTTGATCTCGATCTTTTTTTTCTTTTCGTTTTTTTGTAATACCTCAGAAATGTTTTAGCACAACCAGACATGCTTAAAGTGCCAGCGGCTTTGAAAGACTGTAAACATTGCAGGTTGCAGAGTTTCTAAGTGCCTGGCTTCATTCTTTTCGTGGTAGTCAGCATCTGGTAGGTAGTGTTCCTTGAAGCAGCATTCATTGCCAATAAATCTCCTCACATTTTACTACATTATAACCACAAACTGTTCCTGCTAAAAGGGATTTGAACCCGGGACCGTCTTGTTGCGTTGGAACAATGCTACCAACCGCGCCACTCTGCACCCAACGTCAAAATGTATTTGTAGAGTTGGGTAGCAACTAGTTACATTTACTTTATTACATTTGCATTTTGAGGGATAAAAAAAGTACGTTTTGGAGTACTTTTTGCTTCACTGCACGTTTTACTTTTACATGAGTAATTTTAATTTGAAGCATGGCGAGTCTTACTTTAGTAAAACTTCTGGATGCTCATCCTGCTGTTAGTAATCTGCTGAATGAAGAACAAACTAGTTCTAACCAACAATTCGCCAGACACACACACACGCGCACGCCTGCAGTTTTTGTTAAAGCTTCATACATTTATTATATAAAAAGAAACTGGTTTGAGAAAAAAAAAAATCATTCATTTTGATCCTTAAAATACAAAAATTTCCACATAACTTCATATTTTGGCCCGGCTGATGATGTCACTTCTAAATATTAAATGATTGATGTTTTGATCAGTTATTCAGTACTTGAGACACCTGTTTATAAAATACTTCTTTACCCTTGAGTAAGTTCTTTGACAGCCATTTTTTACTTTTACTTGACTTGAATTAGTGTTACTCTTACTTGTACAATTTTCGGGTTTTCTAACCTCCTCTATTTATTTATTTGTTTATCTATTTCTGTGAGAGATTTTCCGACCCTTTTTTTCAGATTTCATTACTTTCTTCTTGAGCGGTCAGTCTGTGAATAAAAACATTTTCCCACACAAGTTGATTAGTAAGCAATAGCACAGGTGGGCTTCGTGTCCACAGGGAGATCAGCATCCTCTCTTTGGAATAACCTCAAAAGGTCAAAGGTGAGGCAGCCCCAAAAGTAGTTACAATTGCAATACGGCAGGTGTGGGAAACCTTTATGATTTCAAGCTGGTTGTCAAATGTGAGCAAGACAGAAAGCCGTAAAAGGTCAGAGGGCGTTAGTATCTGTCTTCTGTATGCAGTTTGTTTAAGAATCGGTGACTCTGAGAGTGGAGATGACTCCAGACTGTCAGCAAACAACGGTCCCTTTAACACAAGGCTTTAACAAAGCTCCTTCAGGGAACATTAACCTGGCGGGTCAGAGGATTTACGAGGCGACTAGAAATCTTTTCTCTGAGCATTCCTGTTCACTGCGTAAACTTCAGAGCGACATAAGTGATTGCTTTGTGTGTAAGAAAATAGATATTTTTCCTTCACACATTTAGAAACGCCATAACCTGAGATACCAGTCCTTGTGTTCCAATAAAGAATGGATCAGAATGAGCTTTTTCACTTTAAAGAAAGACATGGCTTCCAATCAATCTGTACCGCTCTGCTACAAGCTGGAGAAATGTTAACAATGTGTGTAATGTCAACCTGTTAGGATTGTCAGGAGTCCAGTAAAACAGACAAGTGCATGCCTCCGCTGATTGTGTTTATGTATCAGAATTCCTTATCGCTGCGTTAATCAAACACCGCATGCCACGGCTTAACACACCACTTTTTATGTTCTATGTGTTTTACGTATAAAAACTATACTGTATGTCTCATACACATATTTTTTCAAAAGAAAAATAGTTTTGTTTTGAGAAAAGTTCTGGCTTTCCCACAAACTTCTACTGTTTTTGCTTTTTTGTTGCACAAAAGGAACTCAAATCATTTAGCACATTTTAGAAACAGACAGATTGTTAATGTAATGTAGAATATTTTCCAAAAAGTCTTGAGGTTCATCAAAATTTGATACTTTTTTTAATCCAACTGTGACGAAGGTGGTTTTGGCCTTGAAACTTTCCCATTAATCCCACTGTTTTCCCCAGTCTGTTTGTTATTTATTTTCAAGTCATGAATTGTTCTCTCAGTCAGTGAATAATAGTTCTCACTGTGTTTCGCTAGAGTCCTAAAATCTTAGAAATGCCTTTGTAACCTTTCCCAGGCTGTTCCTGAATTAGTGCATTTCTGTGATGTCTTCTCTGGTCTACTTCATGTTGTCAAACAGGTTCTACTTAAAAAAAAATCTCTTGATTCTACAGGCGGTAATCAGACTTGGTTGTGGTTAAATGAAACTGAACTCTGCTTTCTTTAAGAAGAACAAAAAGGTTAACGAGGGAGTTTCCAACTCCAGCTTTTCAGTTGTTAATTATTGGGAGGAAGATGAATCACATTTTGATTCTTTGCAGAGCAAAAAAACAAAACAAAATCTAACACTTTGCTTTTACTTTACTATGGTACAGACTTTTTGTAAATTGAGAACATAGAGGAACTAAATCTCTTAGGGATAATCAGAAGCATGCCAAAGTGTAGAAACCTGTCTGCGCTACACGTCAAACATTGAAGCAACACATAATTTTGATGGAACACAATACATGTGCTGAACCACTATTACACCTACGTTCCTGTAACTTGTTGAGTTAATCTGACCGGCTGTTCGTCTTACTTGCCCTGAAGTATATGCCAGAGAATAAACATCCTGTCCTATAAGACAGTTTGGCCAGTGATTTCTCTCCCTCCCTGCAAAGTAAGTTTAACTCTTGCTTTGATAAAGTGAGGAACATTCTTTTTGTTCCTCACTTTGTCTGTGATTTTCTCATCTGCTTATGAATTGGTGTACATAGGAGTTTTCAAATTTAAAAAAGAAAAAAAAGTATGTCCAGAATTAATTTTTGAACTGAAGGAAATATTTATGGTTCTACGTTTCTTCCTTTAAAAACTAATCTGTGCAGCATGTTTGAAGTTAAATGACTTGGCCCATTATTATAGGAAGGTGACGATATTCATTCAGCATGGCGTAACTTCAAACCTATAAACACGTGGAACTAACTCTGGAAAAGTAGCAGAGATCCATAGCGGACGGGGAAATTTTTGTTGACAGAATTATTTCTCATAAAAATCCACAAATCCATGGACGATTCTAGACATGGGGGCGACTGGGCCTTGAAAGAGCATTTCAAGTGGCTCCTTAAAGATGCAGAATGGAACTTTTATTTTAAAAAAATATGGTTTTTGCATATTTGTTAAAATTGTCACCATGTTGTCATAGTATAAAATGAGACAGATTATCTGAGGAAAAGATAGAAATGCCATCTGAAGAAATGCACCGGTCCCCGACGAAACAACCAATCAGAGCCAGGGGGAGGGTTTTAGAGCTGTCAATCACCCTTCTGTACACTAATGGCGGTTTACCTTTCCAGTGAAACCGTTTAAATGCCATTGGTTGTTTGTAGTAAGCACTGGGAGTCATCAGAGGAGCTCAGTTTTTTTATGTTTTTTTTTTTTAATCAAAGTTTAACTGAGTCATACTATACTGTTACAACATAGTGACAGCTTCAACAAATATGTAAAATATTTAAATAATGAAATATTGACTGTTTTTTCTTTTGTTGTTTTGTTTTTGCTTTTTCTTTTTTTTATCCTTTCTTCTGTGCTTCCATGAAAAACCCTGAACCCACCCTGGGCCCCACTGATTGAAACTTTTTGCTATGAACTTTTTGCCATGAAAAAATATTGAGAAACTTCAAAGAGGTATAAATACTTTTACACCACCACTGGAGCAGATAAGAGTTATTTAGTTAGTCGCTGGCCCTGTTTGGTTTCGTCACACGTCCTCCGCATCCTGTCATAATGTTTGTCCTTACAGGAAATGGCTTTCTCCCTGGAGGAGCGTCTCCAGCTGGGGATCCACGGCCTGGTGCCGCCCTGCTTCATCAGCCAGGACGTCCAGCTGCTCAGAGTCCTCAAAAACTACGACATGAAAAGGGATGACCTGGACAGGTGAGACGCTTCCGCACGAAACCGCAAGGATGTCGCAGACTTCGTATGCTATCCTGTCTATGAGTTAAATCTCAACTGATCCTCTGTTTGTGCAACCAGATCCTTTGTGCAGAGCCTTTCAAAACACAGAAGGCAGATTAGCTATCAGTCCTCTGAGATCATCCGTCTTCTCATACCATAAATTTTACTTCATGCTCCCTGATCTCCTTTTCCACTCTTCCTCCATTTAGTCCTTCTACTCTGTTATTACAAAGTCCTAGGTGATGAAATAAAGGCTTCTTGCACGCTAACTTGCACATTTCATATCCACTAGCTGTGAGCATTACACAACCAATGTGCTAACCTTCCATTTTGGGTTCTTTTAAGCAGCTGAAGTCATCAGCAAATTTACTTTTTCATAACCCGACCCTCAGTCATCAGATGCTCATCCAAAACTGCGCTATTCTACATTTTCTCAGGGAGAAAAAGTGACTTTAAAAGTGGAAAGGAGCAGGGCTGTTGTCTTTTTAAAGTGTAGAAATGATAGTCAATCAGAATCTGAAAACAGCAGTTTCCCTGCTTTCAGTGCATTTGCCTCACCATGGTGCCCAAAACTTTATCAATGTTCTGCTAATCTCGGAAAAACGCAGTTTTGTAATTGCTGTATTTCCGTAAAATAAAATTCACAGTCAAAAAAACAAATAAGTTGTAACAAGTCATTGAAAAGCATGTCGTGATATTGTCCTCCTTCTACTTCCTGTCATCATCTTTGTTGTTTTCGCCAGAAGTACCATCCTGTTTTTCGATCCCGTGTGATGCAGAAAAAGTGTTTCCATCGCAGTTTTGTGAAATACCCAAATTTTGACACAGCCAAAAAAAAAAAAAGCATCCTAGCGCAGTTTTTTGAAATTGGCACATTTCCATTAAGTGAAGTTCTTTTTGTGATTCCAGTTTGTGCAGTTATACAATCAATGGAAACGAAGCTACTGTAGCCAAAGCAGCTCTGCTTTGGTACTGACTGCTGGATGCCATCATTTATTTAGATGACTTTTTAAAATATGAGCTTTCAGTTCTATTTTCATCAGTCGTGTCACATTTTTGTTGTATATATTTTAGGAGATCCACACAGCAAGCTCATGGTTATGATCTTGATTGATGGCGTGACCACTCTGCTGTCAGGAGCGGTGGATTCCAAACTGTAATGAAGACATATGCATGTAATTAGTGCAAAAAAAAGAAAAGAAAGATATTCCACAGCAGCTCTAAAATGAAGCAACTGATGTTCAAAAGCCAAAATTCATCAGCACGTTCTTACCATACTGTTTTATAATGCAGCGATATGTGTCTCTTGCTCTTTCCGAGGCAGGACTAGTACCCACCATGGTTTATAATTCCCCACAGTTTTTTTTAACAGACCCCAGCACACAATTTAGCAGTAGCAATCTGCAGTGATGTGTTGGAACTTGATGTGGTGATTCAGGCTGTATTCCATTTACCAAAAAAGTTCTAAAAGTTGTAAAAGTTATAACTATAATATAATATCACTCCCTCCCAACTTAACCCTCTATCAGTTACAAGTTTAAAAAGCATCTAGGACCAGTTTATTATTGCTCTCAGTTAAAGAAAAATTAGCACTACTAGTAAAAAATGCTGTATGTCTCTGCATTGAATGCATTAAACTACATTTGCAAGCTGTATAGTACTATGATGGGTGACTGATTTACAGGGAAAGTTCAGATTGATTTTTGAAGTGAGGTTCTACTGGAAGCATAAAATAATTTGCTCGCTTGGTCTCTTTGTTTAGTGTAAATCTAGATTGGTTGGTGTTGAAAACTGATTCTAAGTGCTAGCCGGATTGAGCCCATGACCGAGATGAACTTCTAAGGTCTGAAAATAGCTCTCTGCTCTGCAATGCTTTACTTTTCTTCTTAGTGGTCAGTCCAGCAGGAAACGTGTCAAAGGTTGAATTCTTAGTATGTTTCACACAAGATTGTTGGTGACAGTTTCTCATAAAAGACCAAAGTTTCAAGGTTTTTGAAAAAGCATATACTTTAAAGGGAGAATATTATGTAAAATCAACTTTTTTGAGGCTTGCATCATGTTATAATGTTATTCCCTCATCAAAAACATACCTGGAGTGTTGCCAAGATTCTTTCATTCATGTTTGAGAGATCCTTTAATCTCTCATGGCAACCATTCTGCTGTGAAAAACACGTGGGTAGACCTAGCTAAACCTTCGAGATGCAGTTTCAGCTTCATTTTCAGCTCCTTCAGACTAGCCAGCAGCAATTAGCAAACATCTGCGCATCTGCTGAGCTCATTATATGAGCTATGTCTCAGTGCAACATTGCTAATAGATGTTGAAGAGTTAATAGAGGAGCAATGTTGTGATGATTTCCTGGAGGCGGAGTTTCAGAAAGAGCAGGAGCTTTTGAAGAGACAAAGGCCCAGTTTCAAGGTGTTAAATTACAAAATCAAATTTCCTTTAAGTAATATTTGACACACATAGCATTTTCATGACAACTGGGTAAGATAGGTACTTGATTGTGCTATAAAATACATAATGTTGCCCCTTTAAACCTCAGTTAGTTGTCCGTCCACCACAGCCTTTGGTTTCCCTCAGTAGACAGACTTTGGGTTTTTACAAACAGTTTGATCTTGTTATTCCATATAACAGAAATCTTTCATCTGTTTGCTGTTTAGTTGACAGACATAAAGCAGATGGATAAAGCAAATGAGATGCAAGAACAAGTTTTTTGTTTTCTAATGCTAATTTTATTTACCTTTTTAATTGACCTTTTTAAATAAATATTTATGTAGCAGATCTCCAAAGAGCAGCTAGTGGAGCCTAACCTAAAACAGACAAAGCCTGCAGGCTGCTCCTCCTCTCAACAACAGGCACCTTGTGTTCACGGCTTTATGGAAACCTCCCTGATTAGGAACTGAGTCCTTTCTGGCAAACGGCGCTTAATTTAGGTCACACACATGCATTCATTTCCCTCTCGGTCTATAGAACAAAGAGCTTGTGTCACATGTCTGCAGGTCCACTTTCAGCTTGTATGTTTTTTCAGTCATTTGGAAGTAAAACAAAAACGGCTTTAAAAATAATTGTTCTGCAGAAATCGGAATTGAGTGCAGTTCACTCACGCATCGTTTTTTCTGTACTGTATTGTGATTGCACCCATATGGACGTCTGAGTATAAGAAAGAGAAGAAAAAGTTTTTTGGTTTAGCACATGTCATCACTGAGATGCAGAGAGCGTTAAGGTTTGACAGATTCTCTTAATTCTCTGACTCTTGCAGGTACGTGTTCCTGATCGGGCTCATGGACCGGAACGAGAAGCTCTTCTACCGACTCATAGCATCGGATGTGGAGAGGTTCATGCCCATTATTTACACTCCCACTGTGGGCCTGGCCTGCCAGCAGTATGGCCTCATCTTTAGAAGACCAAGGTAGGTCACATTCCTGGCGACAGCATTACTCTTCAGCTGTTTGATGGTCCATTAGGATAGGTCTGGATTTACTGTCCTGGTATTTGGTTTTCTTAAAGTGTTTTGGTTCAATTTCATCTTTCCTCAGTTTGTCTTCTCTGCTCATCTGACACAAGTTCTGTGTGCATGCGAGAAGATCTTGTAATATCAAAATGCCAATATGTTCTTTATCTGCATGAAGTATGTCTTGATATCCACTTGCTGTAAGCATGTGTCTTTCAAAAAACCACAAAATATCACCATGCTATCTTGTCGTATTTCTGTTTTAGGCTTTTATTTTTAAGTAAGGCAGGAAGTTGTTCATGTTTTGACTGATTTTAAATTATTTGCAAAGTAGCATTTTGGGTAGAGAAAGGAAACGGTCACCGAAGACACAAATGTAAACTGTCTTCCTATGTTTCCTCCCAATTGTCTTGAGAATTTTCAGCGAACTTTTAGAATGTTGCAAAAAAGAAAATGCGAGTTAGCCGTGTTTCCATCTACTGGTTTGGAGCAAATCAACCAGGTTATTTAAAGTGTAATTTCGTCAGGTGTTAGCATTAAGTACGGCTGTCATAAACAAAGATATAGAGTGGCAAACTAGCATGGAGCAAATACCTCCCCGCCGAGCTGGTCTTAGAATTTTTTTTCAGAGTTCTGTGCCTATAGTGAAGAAATTGTTTCAGATTTTGTCCTTTCCATTGACCTTTCTTAATGCAATACTTCAAAATGCGTATTAAAAAAAAAAAAAACATTGATGGAAACATGGCCGCTGTGACCACGCTGAGGACATGGTGACTGGTTAACCATTAGCTGCTTAAACCACAAAGGCTAGCATCCACTGTGGAGCTAAAGTGCTAAACGAAGGGTTAGTTCACTGTTTCCCACTGAGTCTGAACTTTTGCTTCTGTGATTCAAAACTGAAATTCCAAAGATTGATCAGACTTCAACTGGACGATTCCTCATTGTTGGGTTTTCCCAAAAAACACTGGAACTATCTTGTTTCATTCTTGTGAATCCAAACGTCTGCGGCCTACTGTCCAGTCTAACTAGCTGGTACTTAACACCTCCCACGTTTTCATGTTTTGTAGACATTTGCTGTCAAATCTTCATCATTATTGGAGTTGCATCTCTTCCCTGTTGTTATATTTAATTTTTAGTCCAGCGTATTTACCTCCATTTGGTGTGTGGTTTAAACCTGGTAACATCAGAAGCATGCCTTGATCTCAAAAGAAAGGATGTGTTGTTATTTTCTGTTTAGTTCATGGGAGCGTGGCCCCACCCGGCTTTTATTAATTGCTATACAGTACTCCTTGTTCTGTTTTTCCGTTACACTTGCGTCGCTGCATGTGTGGCAAAATCATTCCACTGGTCATGCCAGCCTCTTTACAAACGCAGCACATGGAGTCCACTGGAAGGAACCGACTCATCATGCAGGAGCTGCTGCCAGCTTTTTTTCTTTTCCGGGGTGAGAACCTATTGTTATTTTTTTTCTTGTTAGTATAACAACTGACAGTGGAAAACATGACAAATCTTTACCACATGAGTTCAAACTCCCACTTGGGAGGTTAGGAAATCACCCACTGGTAGGCCACACAAATTTGATAGCACATCATGAACACTTTGGTTAGTGAAACATGCAGTCTTTGAATGACGGCAAATGTCATTTTTGACATTGTGTAAATGCATAAACACATTTCTGATTGCACTTATCAATTAAAACAATAGTTTTCCCAACTTATGTTAAAACTGGACTCTGTGTTCAATTGTTTTATTTAATCAGTATTCGATTTAAGAAAGCAATATTCAATGAAATGTTGTGACTGCGTTCATTCATCTGGAAGTGAGAACAAGGAAAATGTAGATTTCTGTATCTCCTCCAGATTTACCTGAGTTGTGTCTGTTTCTCTGATTAATCCCCCTTACTGCTACGTCTGTTAGCTCACATGGAGTCAATTTCTTGGTAGGTTAGCAGTTGTGCCAAACACTTTCCCTTTTCAGATGGAGGAAGAGCCAGATTAGAATAGAATGTTTATTGTTATTATGACAATGAAACGTTGTACAGACATGTGAGTGCAATTCTCCAGATAGAAATAATATCTCACTTAAAAAGAAAACAACTATAAATAACTACTTACATCGCACTTATCTCTTGATAACATGTTAACTGAAAACTGACATAGACAACTTAGCAGCATCCAACATGGTGATGGCCGATGGGTAAAAACTTTAGCGGTTCAGCATTTGTGGCTGAGGGTTTTGTTCAACATAAGTCCAAAAGATGTTACGAGAACGCAAAGGATGCTGAAGGACCTCAAAGTAAAGAGTGTGTTAGGGTTCCTGTGAGCAGAGTTGCAGTTTGGAAGCTAATGGAGAACAGAGGGAACAATATCCGAGTGAAATCAAGGGACCGCCGGCCTCAATTGGAAAAAGTGCATTCTTGGTCAGAGTTATGAAATTTTCTTCTTCCACACTTTCTCTCGCACACACGTGTCAAAACCTTCTTAAAAAATTGTGTTTCCCTATAGGGTCATCTGGTCCACGTCTTTCCCTGACACCAACTCCTCCAAAACCCCCGGCAGCAGCAACCAGCTGATTGCCACGCCCCCCCATTACTCCTGCCAGTGGGGTATTCAGGGCTACAATGTGTTTTACTTGGATCTGCTCCCTGCTGTTAACCAGATTCATGAGGTTTTGAGTGTTTTTACTCTAGCCTCATAGGAGAAAGACCACCCCATTGCGTTTTGAACCCTCTTGGTCTCGCTTACGGCACACTTACTGCTGTTTTAAACTATTAAAAGGATGAATATTCTGGGAATACAGTCCAGCTAACCTTTTAAAGATATTCTTGGAATCCAGAAGCCTATTCACCAAAACCAAAAATCTTTACAATCCTTTGAAACACGGCATGCATTAGGTATATAGCAAGGTTCCAAATAGCCATAGATGTTTGAGGATGTTCCCCCAACTGGCCACCCGCTCTGCAGCGGTGCTGCTTTGTTTGGTGATGATTTCATTCATGCTATTCTTGTGCTTATGATTAGTTGTGGAATGATGGGTTTTCCTAATGAAGCCCAAATAGTTTTATTAGAAATGCCTTGGCAAACCAAATTCTCCCATGCGCACAGCGCCATTACCCAACATCTCCCCATTTCTCCATCCTCGCAGAACTTACTGGAAACTATTTCCAACCTGCTTTCCCTCTTCTCACACTCAGCTGACTGGAAGAGTCAGCTTTTACACTCCGCCTCAGTGGTTGTGCATGTGAGCAGGTTCTTCTGCCAGACCCCACAGCTTCTATATGTAATGTGTTCTTTTTTCTTTTTTAAATTTGTACAGGGGTCTGCTAACCAGAATCCAGGTGGTATATTTCTGACAAGCCCCAACAGATTTCAGTCAAGCCATTTCTCTTCCGTGGTATTATGTAAAATTTACTTTTTTTAAGCTTTACATCAATATTATTCCCTCATCAAAAACATACCTTGAGTGTTGCTTTGATTCATTCATGCATGTTCGAGAAATCCTTGAATCTCCCGTGGCAACCATTCGGGGTGCCTAAACGTTCGTTCTCGTAAAATGCCATTTATTTCGTCCAAGCTGAGCTTCCTCCTCACAGAGCAGCCCTCGCCTGCACCTTCTCTACTCGGCTCCTCTAGACTAGAAGCAGCAGCAATTAACAAACACCTGATGGAACTGCACTTGTTCTGAGCTCATCATGCAAACTACTTTTCACTCCAACTCAACTAAGAATGGTTGTAAACAGTATAATGTAAAAATGCTGACCTGCTGGAGCTTCTTAAAGAGACAGAGCCTAGTTTCAAGGGGTCAAAATTCTTTTAAGATATTAATATATATAACATTTTTCTAACTGAAGGTAACATAGTTACTTAATTTTGCTATAAAATGACACAAACAATGTATATTTCCTTGAAACAAAATAAGCACAAAATGACGACCTTTCAGAAAAATACTAGAAAAGTGGAGAAAAACAAAGCAATATCAAGGATGACTCAGGTGAAAAATATCTCTGTTTCCTTTCTAACACTGATGGGTCGTAGATTATTCCATGGGTGGGAGTTACGCTGCTGTCGACTTGAATTAATCAAATCTTCTCCCAGCATGCCTCACTGTCTGTCTTTTCTCCACCGATTGCTATCATCTGCAAGTGTCTGAGCAGCTGTCTTTGCAAATATCCTTGATCAAAGCACATCTGCTTGGAAACTTCTCCAATATTATCTAAAGCAACATTTATTCTTGCTTGATCTATTAAAACTCATTAATAATTCCAATCTGATAACAATATCTTGAACCTGTATTTTCGACAACATGGCTGCAGTTAACCAAATAGACTGTTAAAATAAGACGCAAATGGCGATTGAAACCAGGAACCGTGTTGAAATTTTGTTGTAAAATTGCAGAGTTCTTGTTTTCAGTGAATTCTTTCACTCAGTGTGTGACGTCGCCTTTATACCTTCTCTAAAAATAGTTAACAATTGGTCACAGGAGGAAGGTTTGAATGCTGCACTCATCATTTTATGTTATAGTACTCAAAAAAGTAGATCAGGCGACCTATTCAGATCAGAGCATCCCTAGTTTATTCATAAAATGAACATGTTTAATAAAGGTGGAAATAGATTTGCAATAAAATTAGACAATGTTGTTGGTAGTCAACGGAAAACGTATTTTCTTGTATTTTTTGTTGGATTTTTACGAGTGTTATGGCCAGACTAAGATAATTTGTTTTTAAATTATGAGTATAAAATTATAATATTTTGAGAATAAAATCATATTATTAGCAGAATAACATTGCACGAAGTCCTGCTGCTAATTTTACACTGATGTGTTAAAAGATTAAGCATTTCCTCATTTGTATACAAAAAAAACACAATAACAGGAAAACAACTCGGTTTCTATTTGACTTTTTACTCACAGGCGTCTCCGTAGAAATCCTCTTAATGGATTACAGAAGTCACCACATGTTCAACTAAGTGTGTGTGTGTGTGGGTGAGCATGTGTGTGTCTCCGGACCACCATGATAGCAGATTAGTCCTCTAATCACAGCCTCTCAGGTATAAAGATATTCTGTGTAGAAGCAGCGGTCCTTCCTTGTCCTGCCTGACTTTACCAGTTAATCTGCTAAACTGAGACCAAACACTCTGACAACTGGCCATGCGCAGGAGGCCAAAGGTCAAGCGCCATTAAGAGTCAAAACATGGCCTACTCTCTGATCTTACTCCCTCCGATGCGTTGGGATATCACGGGAAGTTTAGTGGACGTTCAAATTCTTGTTAATTTGTTTGCCCTTTAACCAGCATGGTTTTTAGCAGAAAAAGGTTGTTTTTTTTTGTTTTTTTTTATCACAGTTGAAGTCTGTTCTCGACGTAAATATAGCTTCTGTATTTTATTTGACAGCTGGAAGTTTTAACCGGTGATAAATGATGATGTTTTTGTTGTCGAAAAATAATCCAGAGTTCAGGATGAAAGCTCTTCTTGCTTGAGTCATTTGCGAGGTTGCGTTTCCATGACGCTGCTTCACGTAGACTGTCTAAATAAACCAATAATGCTCTTTTCAGAGAAACACTGCCTGTTCAAGGGCTTCTTCAGGGGAGTGACACAAACAGATCCATCTGGCTGATGGAGAATTATGGACGTGAGTATCCCAGGGGTGGATTCCCTCCCTTAGATTGAAGAGTTGGCTGACTTCTCCAGCTGTCTGTCAGGATCTGGAAAAATAAAAGCCAGCCAGGCATTCAGAAACTCAGAGGGCGAGGACAAATGCTATCTTTTTCTTTTTCCAAGTTTGTAGAGAGACAGGGAAGGGAAACTCAGCTTTCTGCAGTGGGAAAGACTACTGACAATCAATGTAAAAACTGCATGTAGAAAGACCGTGTTTGGTGGAAACACCGCAGCAACAGCACAACTCTATGAAGAAGAGAGAGCACAAATTCCTCTACAATGACATAGGAGGCTGAATAAGTCATGCCAAAACAGGTATCTGGAGCTGTTTTCAAGTACTGGTGTTCCCTGGGGCGTCTCTCATTTCCGGTGTGAATTTAAATCATGTTAGTGAGTGTTGACGGGGATTTCATGATCAAATTTTTTTTTTGCTTTTTTTCTTTCTCCGAAGAGTTTTTGCGGCACTAGTGGCTCGTATTTTTTGCGATAGTAGGCTGACAGGAAAGAGGGTGAGGAGAGGGGGGAAGACATGCGGCAAAGGTCGCCGTAACCGGGAGTCGAACCTGCGACGTCCGCTTCGAGGACTGAAGCCTCCAAACGTGGGGCGTGCTGTGGTGGCGCAGGGGGTTAGCACGCCCCACGATTGGAGGCCTCAGTCCTCGACGCGGACGTCGCTGGTTCGACTCCCGCGACATCCTTCATGATCAAATCTAAGACCCAGACCAGATTCGGTCAAATATCTGGGAAAGCTGATTTGTTTTTATGCATTTTGGCCTTTCATCCACACAAAGATATCTGCTTTATACCACAAAAAACAATTATTTATGAAAACTCCGACCCAAGTCTGCGATAAAAATTGCACCAACATATCCACATACTTGCTCAACATCATCTTGTGTTTTGTAACTTTATAACATGCTATTAAAAGGTAGTTAAACCTATTCATCGGTCCACGTTTAATTCTGAAGCAATCTGATTGGCCGACATCAGTTTTAGCTTTGCTCTACACTGCCCCCTACGTGTTTGTGTCTATTTGTGCGGGTTCATGTGACTAAAGACTTTTCTGAAGCAATTCTGTGTCTACCGTATTCGTTAAAAAGGTGTGGCTGAGACATTTGTTTTTATAAGAGACCCAGCTACATGTGCACAAGGCCTAAATATCTCCGTAAATAGGGTTTTATGGGACCAACATCAGATTTGACAAAACAAAACAAAACTTTACTTTTAAATCATACTAACAAACGAGTATCAGATACTAATTTGTGTCATATGGGATCTGAGCTAAAACCCTTCTGGGTGTAACTAAAATAAAATGATTCACTTTATTTGTCATGACCAGAGATCCATAAAAAAGAACAGCAGAAACAACCCCAGACAGACATAAAAATAGAACAAGTCTATATAATTTATTAAGTAGGTCATGAAAGGAACAAAAGTCTCCATTTTGGGTGAGCTAGCAGGAACCAGGGTCACAACCTCAAAACAAAGAGGCTGTTGCAACTTAAGATAGTTATTTATTGATTAAATTAATACAAAGCCATTGGATGACTCATATAGAGTTTGCAACAGACCTCACAGGGAACATATCTGACACATGGAAGAAAGGAAGGGCTCTACTTAAAGGAGAACAAAATCAACCTGTCATGCATGTCAAG
This sequence comes from Alfaro cultratus, assembly GCA_903066825.1. Classification (NCBI taxonomy): domain Eukaryota; kingdom Metazoa; phylum Chordata; class Actinopteri; order Cyprinodontiformes; family Poeciliidae; genus Alfaro; species Alfaro cultratus. Next base: position 15,050 of record CAEFZX010005498.1, on the reverse strand, counting down.
CACTACTTTTTTTAAGGGAAACTAGAGAAATTGGAAAAATGAAAACCTTTAGATGTTTCAGAGTACCATAAAAAATTCAGGTGGAATATCAACATTTGATTCCAAAGTCTTCTCAGAATAGCTGTATTTATCCTGCAATTAAATTTCTAATTGGTGGAGTCTACTAAATGGGTTGTTCATAGTTAAAATAACCCCCCCTCCCAACTTTTTTCCTATTTTTTATTCACAATTTTGTTGTGAATAAAAAATGAGTGTTTTTGTAGCACTTAAAACCTCATTCAAAAACTTCAAAGCTTGTGGCTGTAAAATGAGGAAATGTGGAAAACTTTGAGGAATGTGAATACTTTTACATACCGCCGAGAGTCTGAAAACGCAAACCAAACAAAGTGATGTTTAAGTTATTAGCGAGATGAGGACTGCGTTGCAAACAGCCATGGGAAGCCTTGAGGAATGCGCTTTGATGAAATCAGAGGGTGAGCTGCAGGAAGTTTTAAGCCTCTAATGAAAGGTATCAGCTGAAGGCGACTTGGCCTCCTCTGAAAGGACACATGCTGGATGATGAAGCGTTCCAACTCTACAGATTAGGGTTTTTTTTAGGATGCGATCTTAAAACGTTGCAAGACCTCACACAGAATAACACTAGCTGTGTTTCCATTGACCATATAATTAAGAAAATTGGAATTCCAAAAATAAATTGGCTTAATGAATAAGTTTGTTCATGTGACAAGTCATTAAAAAACACATCGTCCTCCTACTTATTCCTGTTGTTTTCTTCGTCTTTTACGGCAGTAGAAAAAGCCGGTTGCTGATCACAACTCGTGTGATGCGAAAAAAGCAGTTTTGTGAAATAAAATTTATTTTAATATGACCCAAAGATCACCTGACAAAAACTTTTTATCAAAAAAAAACAAAACATGTGTTGTTCTTCAAAATTGCCCTGCTTCTATTCACGTGTGATTTTAATTGTGTTTCTTGTTCAATGGAAACACCAAAATTGCAAAACTGTGTTTTATTCTTTACATTAGTGGAATATCGGCAAAGTTTTGCACACGTTTGTAGTGGAAACTCAATTACTGTAAGTGTTTGGGAGGAGACATTTCATTTGAATTATTTACAGACGTGTATAAAATGTCTTCCATTAAGGCCAGATATGGATACTGCTCTATTTGACCACAAAACAGCATGACATGTGTTATTTTTGTGTCAATGATGTAAAGGAGATGTAGAAAGTCGGATTCCAGTTTGCTTTGACCTCGTCAGACTTTTGGAAGTCATTCCAATCTGGGGTTTGATGACTCGCGTAAAAATATATGGCTTATGACCGATAAACATCTTCATCTAGTGATGGCAGCAAAATTTTAGAGCACAGTTGAGCCGTCGCCCGTCTCCCTGCTTATCCTTCCCTTCCTTTCCTCCAAAGTACAATAAATGATGTAGCATTTAATGGTCAGCTGAAATCCACTGCAGTGGTACAATTTACTATATAATCATGGAAAGCAATCAAGCTAAATACATGCTTTTATGAGCTGTCTTCCCAGTTGAGACTACCTGGCTGGATCGTGTGCGACCTGAAGTTTTATGGGCCATTGCAAATTCACATTGCCACATGTTTCCGTGTGTGTGTTGTGTTCTGCAAGGACAACCAGGTGGTTGGGAGAAAGTTCACTTTTTTTTTTCTTCTTTTCCATTGATTCCATTGGAAAATCTAAAATCACTGCAGGAGTTTTCGCTTCAGGTTTTTGGTAAGGCTTGTTTCTGTCAGCCTAAAATCCCGCCTGGCAGCATCCGTCCGCGTTTTTTCTACCTTGCAGACAAGTTTCTCTTTGTGTTGATCTTGATCCAGTCGGGGTCTGTCAACTCACTGATGTTTTGTGAAAGAAGTAGGCAGACATGTTGAATTTGCGGCTTTGAAAACTTTACTTGTGAGTCAAAAATTTGCTCAAGACTCACAAGTTTTATGATGTCGAAAACTATGTTTACCGAAGCTTAGGAATGCACAATGAAAATGTGCATTTAGTTTCGATGGAAGTAGAGTAAAAGATCCAATCGTTAGACAAAACCTGTCTGCATTTCACAGGAGAAGGAAAGGACTCAAGATTTTCAAACTATGTAGAAGTCACCTGGTTTATAAATGGAGTTCATCTGCAAGTAATTTCACCTCAGGATAAATACAGCTGTTCTGTGAAGGCCTTGGAGGTTCGTAAGAGAACATTAGTGAGCAAAAACTCATGTATAAGGGGAAAACGCTTAAATCCACACGCCCTAGCAGCCTTCAAGCTGTGGTCTAAAATGTATCTTTTTTTAATGTTTTAAATAGAAAATGAAGTGTTCTCATCATGAAAGAGGGACAAAAACACTAAAGCAAGGTAGAAGTGACACTAAGAAGCTGGGTATAATGTGAGTTCGAAACTAATTAATTTGCTGTTGAAAAAGTTGGTTTTAGAATTATTAATTATTTTTACAATTGTAAAATTTTCTTCCATTCTTAGCATTCAATGACATTTTGACAACAGACACAATAATGCATTAGCAGTTTGTATTGTAAACTGATGCAAAGGTACTAACCGTTAGTACAGTGAGACTAAATAAATGTTGGGATTTTATGTGATAAAGCAATACAGAATAGAGCATAAATACAAGTTAGAATGAAAACATTGTTTCTATCCCACTACACTAGGATATTGCATATCTATTGGGTGTCATATAAGTTACGCAGTAAAAGTTAACATCAATATTTGAGTAAAATATTTAAAAAAATGGTTGCTCATTTTTCAAAGTCGTATATTCACCATGTTATTTCTACACTTATAAATGTCATTTAGTCCAGAATTCATACTATGCTCTGTTTCAGTATTTTTCGGACTATAAGCCGCTACTTTTTTCCCACGTTTTGAACTATGCGGCGCCCGGTTCGGCTTTTCTGTGGATTTTCCTTCAACCACCAGGGGGCTCTTTAGCAGGAAGTGAATCATTAGAAGTCAAAATTGGAAATCAAAGAAGAAAGCACTAATTTTTATTTGGAACAAGCACATGCTAGCAGCAAGCACAATGGAGAAATTTATTCAAACTCATATGATGAAGCTTTTAAGTTGAGAGCCATTGATCTGGCAGTACACAGAGCCGCTGCACGTAAGTTCAGCGTGAACGAATCCATGGTTTGGCGTTGGAGACGAAGGGCTGCATCCTTAATAGCAGATTTGTTAAGGATGCACCCCTCTTTCTTGAGTTGGTATAGGTACGTTTTCTTTTTCTTTTTAATTTGTAGGTGCGGCTTATAGTAAGGTGCCCTCAATGGTCCGGAAAATACGGTAATTGAAAAGCTAAATATTTATTTTTCAAATTAAATTTTTTTATCTTGCGAATTAAATATGTGCCCATGTGTCTTTACATTGTCAGATGATTGAGCAAACAATGTTCTGTTTGAAGGTTTGGATCTTGTTTTGTCATCCAACACTGCACAACTCTAACCCTAACCTGTGGTACACCATCATGGTCTTCGTGATGATGCTTCTACATAGAAATTTAATGAAAACGTGCGCTGTGCACATGCGTGTGGTGGATGTTTTGGGAACTGCAATGACTGGGTTTTTTGTAATCACGTGGGGAGGTCAGCCATTTTGTTTATTGGAAGCATGCAACGAAGAGCTGGATAGCATCCATTTGCATCCACCTGTGTTGGGAAGTGGAGAAGCTTTGTTTGTAAGTTTATATTTTATGTTAATGGCACAGTATTGATGTATATTGTTTTTCTTCATTTTAGTTTGAGTACATTTTATAAATGATTGTTTAGTCTCATTTGGCCACAGGTAGTTTTAAGTAATAATCATTTAAGACAAATAATTGCATAGTATTACGGGTTAATTTTTATGTTGTTATTTACAGTTACACAGAGTTGTCATGGAAACATGGTTAATGAAGTTGTAGAGATGAAGACAAACAAGTAAACATATGTCTACTTTACTTTCATGTCGGAGTCAGACAACCATTTAGCTATCTGTCACTCTGTATGGAGACAGAATAACTAAAATAATGTATTTTCTGATAGATCACTAAGTGTGTATAAAATGTGTTTTGTGGTTCACTCTAACTCCTAAACGATGACTCTAAATGTGCATTTCTAATCACTTGTTCCAAAATCTTTTCCCTCCTTTTCATAACAACATGCCGGTTGAGAATTACTGTCGCCTTTGCGTCACAGGACTTCACATCTTCACAGAGGACAAAATTACAGAGCGGAGCTTGTTTGGCTCCTATGCCAAATTTTGGTTAGCAGTGGTAATATTTCACCAGCCCACACTGGAAAACAGGGAGTTGCTAAATATCCTTTAGAGCTTATCTGATATTCTGGGTGAGTCGCACAGAGTCTGGTTTGCAGTTTTAGCGGCATTACTCTCAAAATGTATCCAGCACATGTCACGCAGGTTGGCCACAAAGTCCTCTGATGACTTTGACGGGAACTTGCAATGCTCTGGGACAAGTTGCAGTGGCAGTGATTTAAGCATAATGAATTCAGCATGTATAAAATGTGTTCAGCCTTGAAAAAAAAACAACGATATGCGCCTTTAAACTTAAAATAAGGAAAAGTTGTTGAGTTGAATTCAATTCCATTTGGAAAAGTCGGATGTTTGCAAATGTTTCCCACCTCCAGCTCTTGTACTAATATACTGTATTCCATTTTCACTGCGTTGTCTTTCTGCAGTTATTGCTGCAGGGTCTCGTTAAACTTGGACTACAAATTGAAACACTCATTTCATTCCTTTATTACTGTGGTCAAGGTTGACTGTGGGCTCGCGCGCGTGTGTGTGTGTGTGTGTTGTGTGGAAGCCAAAGCAGAGGTTTTATGTGGCTCTTTTAAAGCTATTTTAGGAGCATCATCCTTGTTTTAGTAGAGTTGACTCAAACCCTTGAACTACACAGGTTCAATTCATTTGGGACGTGTAAATGTCATATAGTTAAATATTTTATTTATCACCACATAATTCAATATTTCAGCAAAATCTTTCATATGTGGATACAAAAACCTTACTTTGCACAGATCCCAGGAACTTTTGTAAAAAAGGAAAAAAATAAAAAAGAGAACAATTGTGAGCCACTGAAAAATTCAATATGGCTGCCATGATGATCAAGGAAGGAACATTTATTTTTGCACTAAACCACACAGGAATATTTTGCGTCAAATCATAATTTGCTCATTCTAGGCCACTAAACATAAAGCGTGCTCTGCTAAAGCTAAGCTGCTAAACATATTTAAAAAAACTGCACAAGCAGATGCTAAGTTGTTAAAGACAAAACAAATGGTGAAGCTAATGCTAAATGCATACAAAATTATCTGAAGCTAATGCTAAATACAAAAAATCTATCTGAAGCTAATGCTAAACACATGCAAAAATTAGCTGAAGCTAATGCTAAACATAAAGAATTAGCTGAAGCTATTGCTGAACCGCTAAACGCATAAAATATAGCTAAAGTTAAACTTCTAAATGCATAAATATCAGCAGAAGCCAAACCACTAAAGAACGCCATTAACCAGTAAGATCTAACATCTTCATCTCCTTCCCGTTGACGGCTGGTGTGAGATTCGCAAGTAGCAAAGTTAGTTCAGTTTTGGAGTCTGACTTTGCTAAATATTATTGCTCTGAAGTTGTATGAATAGGATGACCAAAGTCGAAAAGATATTGTGACATAAAGTCCACTCAAGTCATGAAAACTTGTAACATTTTATGGAAAAATTTTATTTAATAGGCTCAAAAACATCATCCTGATATTTTTCCAACAAATACTTGTGCTGTGAATTAGAGGTGCTGGTTTGGTGTTAGGTTTAGGACTAAGGTGTGAATTGAGGTTAGGTTTAGGTTAGGATTAGGATACAAAAATGAATGAACATCAGTTCAAAGTCCTTTTTAAGATAGAACATGCTACGTGTGTACGTATATGGTTGTTTGTTTAAACAAATGTAATTTTCACCCTTAAAACACATTATTTTCCCTTCAGATCAATTTGCAGATGTTTTTTTTTTTTTCTTTGTTTTGTTTTTCATGGAGCAAACCAGTTCAAAACTGGGTCAGCCTCAAGTTGAAATGAGACCCTCCTTAATACTGATAAGAGCAAAGTCAACAGAGTGTTCATTAATCACTGCTTTTATATCTGTTCTTCCATAAAACTCCATGCCAGGAAACATGAGCTTTAGCAGCGATCAGTGTTTCCTATATGTTGCCTGAATGAGGTATTTTCCCTTTTATAAAGTGTGTAAAGAGAATTAAAAAGCACTGTTTGACTGATCCAGTGGGTGTTGTCATAGCTGTGCCTGAAAAGTTCAAATTCAATACGGCCTCCGCACATATAAAAAAAAGAAGAAGAAGAAAAATCAAGAGAGTTGCAGAAACAAGCATGTTGGTTCATTTTGTGTTGCGTTAGTGCTGCCACAATACATATTTTTGAACGTGCTCTTAAAGTCTGACTCCATAAAAGGGAGAGAACTCTGCTGCCGGGCTTGCATCACTCATGGTGATTAGCCTGGTCTCTGACCACAAAAATTAGGAAATCCCCCAGTTTTCCGACTTGAAAGTGGAACTCGCTCAATTTGCATGTGATGTCATTAAAATAAATGAGATCTTCCCAGGCAAGTCAAGCGCAGCATTAGTGTTGATGTAGTCTTCTCCAGGAGTCATAAAAGGACACCAGATGATTTGCCTTAGACTCTCTTCCCAGTTGTGTTTTTATGATGTGTGACCTGATGTCCATTTAGGAGAATTGAACATTTACTTTGATTTCAGGCTCCGTCCTGCTCCAGTCAGTTTCTGTTACTTTGTTAAACACATAAAAGCCTTTTGAAGTCGATGATGGGAATGGCGACTTAAAAAAAAAATGGTTGGAGTTGGATGTGATCTGTGCTCAATCAGAAAAGAGCTGCGTTACTGTCCACATATCCTGCATGTCTCTGACCATGGGATCGTGGAGCAATTTTGAAGTGAGATTTTGCAAAAAAGTTTGTATATCTTACCTACAAGAGATAACTCATGGCGTCTTCATTTAGTATTAATCTAGATTATTTGGTGAATAGGCTGGAGCTAAGTGGAGCCAAGACAAAACTGACCATCTATCATCAAACAAATCCTTCAAGGTGACTTGTGCGAACGCTGTTTTCTAAAGTTTGAAACTATCAGCATGTCTGGGTTAGATGATTATTTACAGAAAAAAAGATTATTATTTGCACAGGAAGTGGCGGTAGGATCGTTGGTAGCTACTATAGATCTTCCTGTGTGAAACACAAGCTGATAGCGAAAGACTGAAGACTCTTGGAGTCAGAGCAATGGTCTGAAATTTAAAAAAAGGGGTGTAAAAGGCACATACTGTACATCTCTGTAAAATATGAAGAGACCACCTAAAATGATCAGTTTCTTTGATTTTAGTCTTTATATGTATATGTTTGAGTAAAATGAATAACTCAGTGTGTCAGCCAACCTCTGCACACTGTCATCAGCAGCCAGGAAAGCAGATTTAGTGGGAGACTGCTTCTTCCAAAGTGCAAGACCAACAGACTGAGGAACTTCTTCAGCCCTTGTGCAATTAAACTCGCCAGCTCTTCTCTGGAGGCTGGAAGGAGGGCTAACAGGAGTACAACAGAAACAGAGGGACTATAGGGCCGCCCTGTTAATGTACTGAAAAAAAACACATTACGTGTTTGATGTAGTGGTGCTGTGTGGGAGACGGGAACAACAATTTCCCTCAACGAAAATCCCAAAGGGTTTAATAAAGTTCCTACCTACATACCAACCAACCAACCAACCATGATTTATTTGTATTATACTAATGTTTTAACTCAGGAAGAGTTCAGAAATAAATATTTGGTGGAATAACCATGAGGTTTTCAGTTCAGTTCAGTGGGCCCTTAAATTTTTCTAGAGTTGTATGTTATGGCAAAATGTAAGTGTTTTTTTAAAATAGATTTTTACACTCCGGTCCCATTTGTAGCCCACGGTTTTAAATCCTCATCGGCCTCGGTGCACATAACCATCTAATTCAAACCTGACAAGAGTTACGTTTTTTAAAGTGGTGGTTTTTTTTCAAGTGGTTAACTTCAGTCTGGGGGATAGACCTCCGAAAAACAATCCCTTTTACCACGGTGCCATAATGACTGAAGTATTAGTCATCGCTTTGTGGAGGGACTCTCATCCAAATCGAAGCAAAAAGCTGTTGATCCATTGGAGCAAATCTCTTTCTTAGGAGATATTGAATGAAACAACATAATCAAATCCAAAAATAACTTAAGGGATGAATAAAAACATAATGAAGTAGTTAGTTTGCCAATTTTAATCATTGGTTTTAGATATTTAATGACCTCCTAAACTTTTTCCTTCATTTGGTTTCAGGTTTCAACCGTCTCCATGTTCCACATTCTCCAATCCCGATGCTAATTTAAAGGCCATCTTTTAGCATACTAAAATGCTTTTGAGAACATAAACATGTGGGGCTCCTGACTTTTTTTTACCTATTAATCTACAGTAAAGTATATACTGGTTTTTCATTTACGTTCTCACTTGGTGTCATATACTCCATGAGTTATCTCCTTAGTGGTAGACAGTGAAAAATTTGATCCTCTAAAAGCTCTTTTCCATCTGCTTCATAGTGGATGCTAACAGCTACCCTGCTGCCACCTCAGACAATCTGAAAAGGAAATCCATATTTTTGTCTGACTGTCACTGACAATGTCATGGACCATGAATCACTGTCATTCAGTCAGTCCTCTAATTTTTACAAAAGCTTTAGCTTTTCCGTCATCATCGTCGTCTGTCGGTGTTTTTCTTTTAAAACTACGAGAGTTATTTGTATTTGGGCTGGTCCAAATGTTCCCATGATGCACTTTTGCACCAACCAGCGCTGGAAACACAATGCGGCATTCAACCAACCTGTGGTCAGTTTTTACTTGAGGAACAACCGGTTTCCTCTGAATGTCGCATCACATCCCACACCAGACGTCAGTGACGTGCCTCAAATGTCAGCCCGGCCTGTGAGCCAGAAGGGAGATGAGTGGAAAAGCTGGGCGCAGACGTCTGAATCTCATCTATTAACCATCTGGGTTCATCAGGTCCGTCCCTTTTTATTCCTTTTGCAAGGCGTTTGGACCAGAACAGACCTTTTCCTGAAGGTTCTTAGTCCTGAGTTTCCGCAGAGAAACTTCCACTATGGAAGACAAATTAGAGAAGTCTATTGTCTCACTTCCTTCTCTTGCTTTTTTTCGCCACCTGTACGTGGTCTTTTCATACACTTTTGTCTCATCGTATTAACCTAAATGAGAAACGATCAGTCGTCTTTGGTAAACTATTTTCTCATTCCTCTTGAATTCCCTGCACTTACCCGCTTCCCAAAGCTTGGAAAAGCCTCCTAAAGGTCTGTGAGTGCGGATGTCTTCAGTGGGCTGCAGTGGAATGAGGTGGGAGCTGGGTTATGGTTTTCTGAGGCCAATGCCTGGAAGTGGCTCTTGCTTGGTGTGCAAAGACAAGGATATCTAAGCAACATGTTGAAACCTCATTATATAATGGAATCCTGTTAAACCCTCTTAGAAGAGGAGAGGATTGTATCTCTAGAAAGCCATGCTGCACAATGAAAGGAGGGCGTGAAGCAAAAGGAAAGTGAATCAGGAGTGGAAATTTTCTGCCTGTCGTTTTTCATTTTGAAGTGACAATAACTAAAATGACTGGGTATTTGCCTTTTTAGTGTGTTGAGAAATTCCCAGAAAAAATACCCACACCTAGCACTTCTCTTAATCCCTTTTCCCCCATTAGTTTTTCTTCCCTGGTTGAACTATAATAGACATACTAGACAGAGATGAAATGCTGGATTATGGGTACATATAATAAATGTGTTGAGCTGATGCAGGACTCTTCCCCAAACTCATTTTTGTGTTCATGCAAAGCTCTGTTGCATGTTTGGTTTCCTTTTTATTGTGCTATCTTGAATCTAAACAGGGCTTGTGTCGACTGAAACTGCTGCAGGAATGTGATTTTTCTTTTCTTTTGTTTTTTGTAACCACCATGCCAGACCCCATGTTATTGCTGAGTTTTATTTTGTTTCTGCTGTATTGCTTCTGTCAGCTGCTTGCCTGACAGAATCGTAGCTTCTGCGTGTTTTTGCAAAGCTAGCCTAATTCAATCTGTTGAAGGCCTCTTAATGAAAACAAAAGAGTTGCGTGGCAGTTTTGTGTGTGTGGTGATTTACAGCCAAATTATGTAGCAATATGTCTTGCCTTGCAAAAGTATTACTTTCCCTTGAACTATTCACACATCAAAACAAGGGCTACATGTGTTAGCATGCTATATTTTAAGTATAATACATGCAAATTCTGCATATCAGTAATATTTCTGGCCTGTTTGGTAGACTTTCACTGCCCTTGATTCCCTCATTTGATGATTACTTTTAATAAACATGACGCTAAAGATGTTCAGCAATATCATTACAGTTACATTTATTCCACCTCTATGTTTCATTATATCACATTAATGTGTAGTGTCAGCTTTTCACCACACATAATGTTTCTGTGTCATGTGATCAGAGCTTTTCCTTCCACATGTTCACCATGTTTCCTGGATCACTGCTATGGCTTCCTTTTTAATTGTTGGCAACGTTTTGTACGGTGGCCCCAAAGTGCAAAACTCCTCAGTAGTTCACTAAACACAACTACAAATTTAAAAACACAACAACATATTAAAAAATACAGCAATGTTAACTAAGCTCAATTACAAATTAAGAAAATATAACAACATTGACAGAATGGTAGACGTACATCCCAGTGGAAAACCTCAGACATCTCTGATTGGCGACACCACTTTTGACTTTAAGCCGGTATTACTCTGGCATTCACTCTCCCTTAAGGGAGAGTGAATGCCAGACAGACAGTAATTACTGTGTTGTTTTGCCCAAACTGTGAAAAAGAACACAGCCTAGCTTTGTAGTATGTCCCGACTGCATAGCAGCAGTGTCATTTGCACCACCGGTACCATTTTCAACAAACACGCTAAGGCCAGAATAACTTCCAGTGGTAAAGTCAAAAGTGGTGTCGTAAAATAAGCATTGTCTTAGGTTTCCCACTGGGACCTACGTCTTCTGTTTTGTTATTGTTGTTTTCTTAGTTTGTAGTTGATGTTATTGTGTTTTGAAATTTGTAGTTGTGCTTAGTGAATTGTTTAAGTGGTTTGCACCTCAGGGCCACTGTGGGGTTTTGCCACTGTTTGTTCACTAATCTTTAAAGTAAGATGGGGGTTAACACAAATCCCTGCTACTCTTTTTCAGAGCTCTCTTTTTGTAAAAGTGTCTGCAAATCATGCATCTTTTACCTTCCACTTCACAATTTATGGTCTACCTCATTATGGTCTATCACATAATATCCCAATAAAGTTAATTGAAACTGGTGGTTGTGAAGTGCGCCAGAATGAATGACTTCTCCTTTTTCTGCTGAACACCATTAATTTATTAAATTGCAGCTAAGGAAGCATGAAAGTGGAAACCAGCAGTTTTATGGCATAAATATTGGGCTGCCGTTCTCTTTTTCTACAACCTGTGGTTAGATACCATGTCCAGACGTAGAACTCTGTCTCCATTTAGGTTCTTTGAATGTCTGTGTGCACGTCAAGCATCTTCTCAGACCTCTTATGACCTGCACCAAAGTCTGTTATTAATACGATGAAGGGAAAACAATCAGATTGATATATAATACTGAGGAAGTAATCAAAAGTTTGTGAAGCGAATAGTTTTGGCCAATCTGACAGAGGTCATTCCTGTTGGTAAAACTTTTCATGACACCAAAATAGGCCAGCATATTTAAAATCGACATTATTTGTCCCTGGACCAATAATGTTTTAATGATGATAAACATTATTTCCTGCATCTCTAAATAGATAGAGACCACACTCTACTTATTTCTGACATTAAACTTTGGCTGGAACAAGTCTCATTTGAATTCTTCTTTTCTTTTTAAGCCTTTGTGTTTATTTTGAGTCATCATTTAAACTCTAACCAAGGTAAATAATCCCCTTTAATGAAATTCAAATTAATAATCTCCTGTTAATGAAAACTGCCTTCTTGCAGTTGCAAGAGCCTGTTGAACTTCCTTGGCTTAATAAAATGAAACCTCAAATATTCCAACAACTGGTCTGGAAGCCGGATCTAGTGTGTTAATTTTGGAAGGATGATCCTGTTTGAACTATTTTCCAAAAGCCAGAGATCTCCACAAGGGGGTTCCCCCCCTGCCGAATAAAATTGATTATCTTACTAGTATATTTTGGACGTCTGTCAGCTTTTATGTACCTAGGGGCTTGTACTGTGCTTGACACCACATTGTAATGGAAAGCCAGTACAAAGCACACTTCTGAACATAGAGATTTTCTATTAGTTTCTTTGTAATGGCAACAGTTGTTTGTGTGTATGATTAATTCACAATCCATGCAGTTAATCTACCAATCTCTTTTCCTTCCAGACAATCCAGTTTTCAAACATGCATCACTGACAGAATCAGAGCTGTAGAAAGGACAACACAAGAAGGGAATGCTTTAAAACCTTCAATACAGATTTTGCCAGAGGGATTTCCATGAAAGTGGTACACCAGTTGGGGAGGATTTCAGTCCACTGTCTCTACAACAGAAGGTCCATGAAGAGTGTGAGAAACAGAACTGATTTAAGGTGCATTCACATCAGCCCCAGTCAGCTTTAATAACACTGTAGTTACTTTGTCTAGAATGTCTGGTTTGTTTGGGGAGGTGTGAATGAGCAGTCAAAATCTGATGCGGACCAAAAAAAAAGCAAACTCTGGTGCACCTACAAACCTAGGTCTCAGTTTGGTTAGAGTGAACTTCGCTGCTATTCGAATGCATATCTCGATGTAAGCAGACTAGAGACCACTCCAAAAACAGGAAGTGGACTGCAACATAGGGCATTCTGGTTTTAAATACAACCAAAATAAACCTGAGTGTCCACCGCCAGCTGGAGAAATGGGCCGTGGTCTTTTGCCAATGATAAAAGAGTAATTCTACATCCGCTACAATCTGATGCCACTCCATTTTTCTTTACAGTTCGTGAGGAGAGAATTTTCGTCCGTGTCTTCTTTAGAGGTTTTTGTGTCTTTTCCTTCAATGGTGCTTGGTGCAGCACCACCACAGGTGAGAGAGGAAATAGGTTGCTCAAAGGGTTTAATTCATTTGACAGTGCAATGTGAAGGCAAACTTCAACCATAAACATAAAAGGACATGAAGTAGGTTTAAAATATCTGCAAATAGTTGATTTGTTGATACCTTGGACACCAACAATTATAAAGAGCAACAAATTGTTTAGTATTTCACTATTTTTGAGCATATTTGGTCAGAAAGACCAAATAGTGATGGCACAGTTGGACCCAACATGGTAAGTCAGTGTAGCTTGTCATCTTGGCTTTGCTCTTTCACTTGGAGGATTTTGGAGGATTTAGTGCAAGTAAAGGGGATGGGTCAGTTGGGCTTTCTTGACTGCACTCTCGCCCTTAACCCTCCAGCGGTCTTCACGTGACATGAAATGTCATGGTCTTACAGCAAGCAGGGGGTTGTCACGTCAGATGGCCAATTTCCAAAACCACGAGAAAAAAAAACAAACTTGTAAAAGCTTCAAAATAAAAAACTTGCGGCATCTAAAACACCCCGTTTCTAGGGTTAAAGATGATGGCTGGTACAAGTCAGGAGAGAGGCAGGAGATTTATGTCCGAGCTTGTTTAAGGAGAATGACAACTTAGTTTATGAAAGACCATTCAGTATTGTATTCATTGACCCAAGAATACATGTCACTGCAAAGTCAAATGTACCAAAAACCCAGTGGCCAAAATGTGGTCCAAGTACTTTTGATCATCCCAAACCAAAGAAGGTGTCTCCCTTCTATTATTTCAATTGTCATTGTCATGGACCACAGACTAGATTTAAAAAGACCTAAATGTATTTTTTTCTCTCTCTCTAAAGGAGATGTTAAAGACAGAATTTAGAGGAGGGCGTTGGTGAGACAAGGGCATCATTTCTGGTGACTGACGGGCATAAAACCGCTTTCCAAAGCTGTACACTTGTTTCTTTTTTTTTTGTTTAATCACGTGCAGTTGGCAAAGATAGACTTAAGACTTGATTTATATTCACCCTCTAAAAAATTGAGGTTTAAATCAGGCTGCTGGGTTGGAACTTGACTCTCAAGATAGCTTGGTATATCTTGTAACAGGGGAGAATGTCTGACATGTGTAAGCCACAGACTGTTACTCTGACAAAGGGGTTCACATTATCCTGGTCCTCGATGGCCGGTGTCCTGCAACTCTTAGATGTCTCCCTGGTCCAACACAGCTGAGTCAAATAGCTGAATCACCTCCAAAGTGCAGTCAAGTTCTCCAGAGTTCTGCTAATGACCTCATTATTTGACTCAGGTGTGTTGAAGTAGAAACACATCTAAAAGTTGCAGGAGACCAGCCCTCGAGGCCTGGAGTTGCCCACCCCTGTGTTAAAGGGTAGGTTTGATTGATCAACCAAATGTTCACAGGCTGTGGTCTATTTATTGCTCATAACAATCAGTTCAGGTTAGCTGTAGCTTCATAACACCGACCACACAGATTTCTCTTTGACTGAAATCAGTCAAAAGCAAGGTAATGTCTGAAGAAAATAAACTTCCTTGAACATCCTAGTCTCTTGCTGTTAAAACAACAACAACAAAAAAAGGATTTATGAAATCGTGCATATATTTCAAATCAAGCAAAAAGAACTGAACAACTTTTGCTTCTTTGTTTGTTTATTAATTTTGCTGTAGAAAAAAACAGCAAAGCTCCTATTTGCTGTTTGTTCATGGACAAACTCCTTAGCAGTCACCCGCCAAAAAACTGAGAAGGAGGCTCTGTGGGAGGAGTTTCCCTCTTGGAGAGCAAAGCATGTGAATTTTATTACGATTAACATAAATAAAAAACCTATCCATTCATCCCAAATCACCATTCACTCACACACTCACACCTAAGTAGAGACAGACATACTTACGCGATAGGCATGTTTTAGAAATGTGGGAGGAAACCG